>JAQIXG010006540.1:0-10220 GCA_034700105.1 Oconnorella tubifera
GATCTCATCACCTGCGGTCCACTGCGGTCCGACCGGATCATCAGTAAGTTTTTGGTAAGGTTACGTCGTGTCACCTGCGGTCTCCTGCGGTCCGACTGGATCATCAGTAAGCTTTTGGTAAGCTTACGTCGTGTCACCTGCGGTCCGACTGGATCTTTAGTAAGCTTTTGGTAAGCTTACGTCGTGTTACCTGCGGTCCGACTGGATCTTTAGGAAGCTTTTGGTAAGCTTATGTCGTGTTACCTGCGGTCCCCTGCGATCCGACTGGATCTTTAGTAAGCTTTTGGTAAGCTTACGTCGTGTCACCTGCAGTCCTCTGCGGTCCCCTGCTGTCCCCTGCGGTCCCCTTTGGTCCGACTGATCTTCAGTAAGCTTTTGGTAAGCTTACGTCGTCTAACCTGTGGTCCCCTGCGGTCACCTGCGGTCCGATTAGATCATTCTTAAGCTTTGTATAGGCTTATACTATCTACTGTTAACTTATATACCAGACGGAATCAAATAGAGAGTATTCGATAACTCATAATAGACATATCGTCTACCCAGAGCGTGTTTCTCTAAACAACGGCACTGGTGTCAGAAGTTAGTGGAATGTAACGTTGGCGTCAAAGTAACCTTGAGGTGATTGGCTCCTCAAATAAACGAGTGGAAATAGAGCAGTGGCCTTTGCGCGTAGCTAACGGCATCTTTGACGGGTGAATAATGTCCGAGAAGAGTACTGATAGTCATAAAGAAATGTCCAAGTCCGGTCAAGCGATCCCCAACAGGGATCGGTCGTCATCGCTGAAGAACGATGGCGATAGCCAGGGACCCGGTAGTAAGCCTTACACATTCGACGCCACGCGAGTGAACGATACTGACGATGTGTTCGCAGTTCAGGTCACGAGCGATGGTACGCCGTTGGGTAGGGGCACGTCACCCGACCGAGAAGATGAAGCGGGGGCGGAGCATAACAGTTGCACGTTGTAAGATAAGAGCTTTTTTAGATGATGGGCCTGTAGATAAGATTATTTAGATAAAGGCTTTTTTACATCTGATTTTTTTACTTTTTTATTATTGGGTGTACTTTTTATTTTGTGAGACAGTGCAGTGGGGGCGCCTCAAGTTTCGCTGACACAAATCAGGCCCCCACGCAACGCCTACTGGTTGATGCACAAAAATTTCAAATGATGGATGGAGCGGTTCAGCCAACAAGGATCTATCCATTTGTGGTAGCGGAACATGAAAGGTTAGGATTAGGGTTAAGACTGGGGTTAGGATTAGGGTTAAGGTTAAGATGGGTTAACGCTAAGGTTTGTACTAGGGTTAAGATTAAGGTTAATACTAGGTTTGGGTTTAAGGCTAGGACTAGGATTATAATCACTGTCAAGACTAGTGTTAGGATTTAGGTCAAGATATGGGTTAGGTTTTGGGTTAAGATTAGATTTAGGTTAAAGATTAAGACATGGGTTACGATTAGGGTTAACATGAGGGTTACGATTTTAGGTTAAACTAGGGTTGGAATTGAGGTTAATATGGGTTAGGGATTATTGCTAAAATTAGGGTTAGAATTTAGGTTAAAACTAGTCTTAATAGGATTTAGATTTAGACAAGAAAGTGTTAAGATTTTTTTATTAAACTGTTTTTAACAGAAAAGCCAGCAAGAATATAATAATTTGTTATATTTTTATTTCTTTCAGATTCACTCATATTGTGATAGACCGCCTCCCCCATCGGTCCACCGAGGGGGGGGTGCTGAGCGTCATATTTGTAGCGACCCTCGAGGGAAACGTCCGGAAGTTGATCACATTACCCGGTACAACTACTTCCTGTCTAGTCGAAGAAATTTCCCTTTCCTGTAACTTGGCATCTAGGACGAAAATAAGGTCAATGAAATTGGATAAGACTATGGTGAGTTGTGATTGGTTGATTTAAATTTATGGTTAGTTTTGATTGGTTGATTTAAATTGGACAAGACAATGGTGAGTCTTGATTGGTTGATCTAAATGAATTATCTAAATTATGAAGTCATATTTATAATAGAAAAGTTGTAACGGAGATTTATCAATTAATTTTATTTATTTATTTATTAATGATGAACTAATTATGAAGCTTACTAAAGGGCGCAGCAAGTTAGTGAAATATCATGGCACTTTTTCATTACTTTAGTTGTTGAAATATTATACTCTAAGACTTTATAATCTTGATCTTTATTCTTTATTGTCTCATTCTTTATTTGTATTCATCTTCTTTTTAATTGTTGATAATCTTGTTGTTTGTTCTTTGTTTTTAGCGGGTGCTATTTATAGGCACCGTAGATAAGGTGTATCGACTTGCAGTTCACAGGTGTTCTAGATTCAGCACCAAAGTGTAAGTAAAGCACCCTAGGTGTAGCTTACTTGCTGTTATTATATGCGTACGTATTTGTTTTGCAATAAATAGAAATTCTGCAGAGAATATGGGCGTTATTATCAATTTTAAAACTATTTTACATACAGTTCTTATAATTACTTAACTAGGATCTGTTTATTCATTGTATAAACTTTTCTGTAGCGCAAGGTGTATTATTTAACATGCCCCGCCCCTTTTTCCATGTCAATTCTGGTCATAGTCATCAGTGAATGTTAATTGAACTCCTTACTGCTGTGCAAATGTTAGGATTAGGATTATGGTTAGAAGTAATGTTTGTAATTAGATTATTGCGCTAGGTTTGAGTTTCTAGTTTGGAGAGACATAATGATTGTATGAAATATTATATCAGGGGTGGGACCAGATAAAACAGAGGCCTTGCTATAAATGCTCGTTTACTATTGGTGTATATTCTTTGTTGTTATAATCCAGACAATGCCTGGCTGCTCAAGATCCTTATTGCGGGTGGAGCCAAACACTTTCACGCTGCGCTCCCATTGGTCATCCTAATCTTACATCTTGTCCAATCCTAACCCTCCCTGGTACAAACTTTTTACTGGTTTTGATTTGCTGAATTTTGACATTTTTCTTTGATCAAGCCTCTAGTATTTACAATGAAAAAAAACTTCTTATTGTCTTGTACTTTTTCTCTCTCTCCCCCATATTCATAACTCTTCTCTCTCTCTCACTCCATCCTGGAATCCTTGAATTAGACCTCCCCCCCAGTCATGAGTGAAAAATATACAAATAGATTAGAGTTTATGTAAAAATACCCTTTTTCAATGGCGAAAATTAAAATAAATAATGTAAGATTTTATAATGTATAATTTTTTCATGCTTTTTTTTATCTAGTTGATGGGGGTTTCTGCCCTTGGTCTCCCTGGCAGTCCTGTCAACAAACTGGAATCTCTAACCAGCAAGAATTAGGACAGTGTTCCTGTAGGACTAGGACTTGTGAGTGTCCTAGGTCGAAGGAGGGGGGAAGGAAATGTGTAGGAAATAATGTAGAAGTGACTAACTGCACTGGTATGTGTAATAGTAGCTTGTAATTTAACGCAATTTGAAGCTAATTAATGCTAATTAATGCTGTTTGATTGATTGATATTAATCCTATTTAATTATATTTAATGCTATTTGATCCTATTTAATGCTATTTAATGCTACTTAATTCTTTTTAATCACATTTAATGTTATATTTAATAATATTTAATGTTCTCAAATGCTCATCAATGACGTTTAATTCTATTTAATGTCATTTATACCAATATTTAATATTTCTAATAATATGCAAGTCTTAGCATTTCTGCCCATTATATCATCAAAAATAATAAATAACACAAAATAGCCCAAAGATAAAATAAACCTTACTATGGTCAGTAAACGGTGGTTGGACCCAATGGTCAGACTGGTCAGCTTGTTCCGCGACCTGTGATCATTCTGTAAGGTCACAACGAAGGTCATGTTCTAACCCTAGACCCAAACACGGCGGGTCGGTGTGCATTGGGTCAGAAGTTGAAACGGAAGAATGTCGTTTTGTTAAATGTCCCCCCGGTCGGTTTATTTTCCGTTTATTTTCTGTTAATTTTTTGTTTCTGTTTCTGTTTTTGTTTAGTTTTTTATTTGTTTATTATTTTGAGTTTCGTAATTTATTTTGTTCTTATGTGATTATAAGTTGGATTTTTCTTATTCCTAATTATTTGTGTTTGGCTATTTATTTGTCACTTTAGGTAATTATTTATCAATTTCTTTAGTTACTTATCATTCATTCAGTCTTTTTCATTTACTCTTTATTTTCATTTATAAAATTTCCGTTATTTCAAACAATTAATCACCCAATTAGAATCAATTTCCACATTTTATTTCCAGACCAAATATTCCCCAGCGTCGATGGTCAATGGTCCGTGTGGTCAGACTGGTCAGCCTGCAGTGTCAGGTGTGGAGGGGGCCACCAGGTCAGAACCAGGGCCTGCGACAACCCCCGACCAATTTACGGCGGAAGGGGGTGTGTAGGGAACGACCAGGACTGGAGGTCTTGTAATCATGCTCAGTGTGATGGTACGTGATTGGCTGGCTTGCCTCAATAGTAACGCTATTTGTAGATATGTATCTATATTTAATATTTTGTTAATGGATGTATATTTTAACAAGTTATTTTTTTTAATTATTGGGTTTAATGGTTTAAAGTTTCTACGATTTATTTTATGATTTAGTTTATAAACGCGAATAAATTCTCTAAGTTTTTACTGTAAAGTTTAAATTATGTCCGTTTGTTTGTATCTTTGTCTGTTTGTCTGTCTCATTTGAAATCTTGTGAATGGAACATTGTAATGTTTCAGAATTTAGCTGTGAATTTCTAGATTCTCTTTAATGACCACTTATAGTTTGCTTATTAACGTATCTCTACAGCGCGTAATTTATGTGCTCTTTTTCTTTCAATTCAGAGGTGCGACAACTAAGCAACTGGTCACCATGGTTGCGCGTTAACGCGTCACGTGACGGGTATGTAAATGAAAGGTTCCGTTGCGTATGTAAGGCAAGCGTGCAAGATCCAATGCAAGTACGAGCGCCGCAGATCAAAACTATGATGAAACATTGCAGTGCAGGGGGGGAGGACTGCAATGCTGGTGCGATGAATTTATTTACTAGAGAAATACTTTGATTGTAACTTTTAGAACAAGATACTACTTAATGTTTTTATATTCGGCAACCACTAGCGACTAATTACTAAAAAAATATTTTTTATTATAAACAAACTTTTACATCAACCAGTGTAGAAGTGCGTTTGGTCTAATGGTTAACACTTCGGGATGTGCAACCAAAGGTTGCGTGTTTGATCTTAAAATAAGTTTTATGCCTAATGAATAAGTCGCAGAGATGTTATGTTTCCCTTGTTTCAAAACTTTTTCTCTTTGATTTGCCAGCCAGCCTTGGAGTTCCAGATATAGACGGGGGCTGGACCCCCTGGTCCCCCTGGACGGACTGCGACGCCCTCTGTGGCTCAGGGTCCCAGCATCGAGAGCGCCTCTGTCATTCCCCCCCTCCCAGCGGGGCGGGGAGGGAGTGCCTGGGGCATGCAAGGGAGTTGAGGGCGTGCAACACGCACTCTTGCGAGGGGAGGTGGTCCTGCTGGGGGGAGTGGGGAGAGTGCAGCGGGGGAGCGTGCGGGGGAGCGGGTAGGAGGTGGAGGAAGAGGCAGTGTGAGGCAGAGAGGCCCGGGGAGTTCTACACGGTGCCCTGCAAGGGAGGGGACCTGCAGGAGACCAGTTGTGTGACTGCACCATGTAGTGGAAATGGTGAACATTTGTTTATTAAATTTTACATTGCTTATACATTTCTTGCAAATTTCTTACAAATTTCTTGTAAATTACTTGCTGTAAGTTCCTTGCTTAGTCATTGCAAACTTGTTGGAAAAATATTCACTCTTTTGGAATTTTGACAAATTAGACCATCCCATTGACAAGGCAAGTAAATCTCAATTTATTTTGAAATTATTTTTATTTTCTTGGTAATTTTTAGGTCAGGGTGTTTGGGGTGACTGGTCACTATGGTCAGCGTGTAACTATGACAACGTTAAACATCGTAAGCGTAATTGTACAACAGTCTCTGTAAGGGCGCCATGTTACGGGGCTGACATTGAGACTAAAGGGTGCAGCTACGATCACGAAATAGGTTTGTTTCTAACGACAGGAAACATCTTTTTTATAATAGCATAGATCTGTAAAGATAGGATCTTATCTTAGATAAGATTTCATTCGTTATGATTCTAAGTTTTTATTGGTTAATTTTTTTAGACTGGTCAATGCTGGGTATTTTTTGTTTATTCTATGATGTACCTTTGCGAAAGTAAATTTAATTTTCTCTAAAAATAGATTTAATTATTAAGCATTAATTAACTGAGGTGAATTTAAAATTCTGATTAAACGTAACAATTTTTTTAATGGCGTCAAATTAAAAAGTTTATAAAAGGTTAAAAGTACTTAGTACATTATTAAGTTCTGGATTTTCTTAAAAATTATTGGTGTCGGTAACATTTTATGTAGATGTTTCTTAAATTTAGTTCATTTTTCTTTACTAATCGCTTGTATTATTTCTCTTCTACTAACAATATCTAGTGCTTATAATATTTACAATCCAATTGTTTACAATAGTTTGTTTTACAAACCGCATGTTGTTACATAAGTTTTTGAAATTTCATATTTCACTAGTATCTAAATTACTGTCAACTTAATCGAAAGTACCTTAATAAACTTATTCAAAAGTATACTCGTCAAAGTATACTAATTCGGAGTACTGGATATTCTATATACTAACTCAATTCTTTTCAAAATTACTCCGCTACTTCTTTTAGACTTAGACGATGTCAATCACCCTCCGTCCACCAATCACAACGCTCCGTTCGACGAAGACACCGCCTCCCCTGTGCGTTACTATCACGTGATTATTGTGGGCGTGATCTGTTTCCTGCTTGGGGGAATCGTTGTGTTCATCACGCTGCTTCACTGCCAGAAATTTATTTTTAGCTCCAAAGATGGCGTCACCAGTCCTGCCGTTGTCATGCCAACTGTAGATAAATGTGACGGGGTTTCAGACTACGTTTTCTTTCCCCCGGTCCATCCGTCATTCGCGAGGGGGTCCAGTGGGTCAGGGGATGGAACAAAGAATGGGACATTGAGCCATACAAGTCAGACTATGCTCATGGACTTTAAGCAGTACTACCATAGGCCGCAGACATAACAAGACTTTATCTTTTAAGTGCGCGTTTACCTTTAGCGTTAAGTGCGCATGTGCTTTCAGTGTTAAGTGCACGTGTACTTTCAGCGTTAAGTGTGCGTATAATTTTAGCATTAAGTACTTGAAGTAAATGCACACTTAATGCTGGGTTATGTGCTGATTTGAGTGTATATCTCTATATATTTAGTAAATATTGAGTGCTTGTGCACTGATTCACAACGGTGTATGCTGTAATCAAGTATTTGCATATCAGTTAAATACTCTGCGTATATTTACATATTTATTTACTTAGTACGCATGTACTGATAAATACATACGCACTAAGTTATTTAATGAAATAACACTAATAATTGTGATACTAATAAATTAAATAAATGCTAACTATTATCGACATTTTTTGTGTAAATACTCAAATCTGTATTTCTACTGTATTGTGAATTATTATTTATTTATTAGCTGTGTGTTATTGTTATTGTTATTGTTGCAGATTATGTTATAGTATTACTGAGAGATTTATATATCGTTGATTTTATGTTTTTAATCATCTTTCTATTACAGCATTCATTTGTTATCGTTTTTATCAGTGATTTCAACGATTAATTTTAGCGATAAAAATTGATTTATAGAATATTAATTTTTATACTCGATAGCTCAATTCTCATACTATTAACGTTATTATTCGTGTTTAACATTAAATAATATTTCTTTCTTTATTTTTACAATCTCAATTGCTATCATTTATAATATGTGATTATAGTGTGTAAATGTGTTCGTTATTATGTTATTTGTATTGTTTATTAATTAATTAATACATTTCTTGAGTTGTTTTGTAATAAAAATGAAGACAATCGAATTGATGACGTTTAAATATTAAATTTCTTGTGAAATTTCATTTATTTGCTGCAATCTAGCGAATGGATATTAAAATATTAATATTTTTATAAATTATTATCATTTACATACTGATATTTAATTGTATTACTACTAACAGACACAATTGTACTTTCTTTTTATAGCCTTTAGTTTATAATCCCAAATTTGCTTAATGTGCAAAAATATTATTTTCTAAAGTATTTTACTGTCATTTAAAGATTATTCTTGAATATGTGACTCCAGCTAGCGAATGAATATGAATGAATATCACTATTTTACTAATAATATTCTATAATAACTTCTATTCAATCATTTATTCGCTTCTAGATAATTCTACTAACATTCTCTTTATAACCGGTAAGCTTAATAGAAATACTAACTATTTCTATCTGATTTACTAACACAATAGTATATTATTAGTACTAATATACTAACGTAATAATAATAAAGTATTTATGAATTTTTTTATGATATTTTCTTGCTTTGCCGTTATGTTTTTGGCTTCAAATCGATTACTAATAGAATTTCTACTAATAATTGCTCGCTAACTGCTTGTTTTATTTAGTTTCTAGTATTGCTTTATTTCTATTTACTTAGTTATTGTATTTGATTACATAGCTAAATTTATAATATGTAGCTATAATTTCTATTAACGATATACTTATCTTGTTATTTTTTAATTTTTTACAAAAATACTTCTTTTTTGTAATATCCTAATCCATTTTCACCTGTATAAATCATTATCTGTTTCTATTTATAAACTTATCAAAATTTTACATTTATTTATAGACACGCTTTCACGCGAAGCCGTGATTGGCTCAGAACGAACCAATGGCGCCAGGTTTCACTCGTACCACTTAGCAGCGGTAGGCGGGGCTTGTTTCCTAATGGGCGGAGCCATCTGCGTCATCCTAGTCGTCTGCTGCTGGCGCTGCGGCTGCTGCGGGCTGCGAGGGGGCGTGGCTTCAAAGTTTGACACAATGAAACGATGTGACGTCAAACAGAACAACTATATAAGTCCGCTTCAGTTAAATTTTAACAGTAACTTTTACGCTGGTAACTCTAGCATTAACAGCGAGAATTACACCGCGGTAATCGCGCCAAATGTTACCGGGAATGGTAACCCGGGTGTGGGAACCAAATACGGAAACCCTGGGTTAAACACAATGGGAAAAATTGACGGGGGAATCATTGGAAACGTAAACGTAAATGATTGCTCGACTATTTTCCGAAGCGATCGAGCCCCGAAACAACTACCCGGGGTTTTCCCGGAAAGACCCAATTACTCAACACTGGAAAAACCCATATGGCCAAATTCCCCGATAACCAATGTAAATCTATCTCGAAGATCTGAGGTTAAAAATGACGCGTTATTTAAAAATACGGACGATATTCAGCAATATTGGAGTTTACCCAGGGGGGGTAGGGGTGGGGGTGGGGGTGGGGGGGACAAAAGGGGCCTGCAAAGTTTTGGCACCAAGGCACCGGATCGCGCTGTTTTAGAATCGAGATTTTTGCAAAATTCCGAAACTCAAAATAATGCCGCGGCAAATCTATACGGTACATTGCCACATAGATCGGCTGGCAGCAATCGTAAAATGCCATCGGCAAGTTACCGGGACACATACGGGACATTACAAAATGGGAGGATGGGATCTGATTCGGGGGATGTTGGGGCGCAATGGCGGGGGAGGAGCATGGGGCAGGGTGGGGGAAGGGGAGGGGCTAGAAGGACACCATCGTGGAATGATGACGGTAAATTAACGGTGAGGGAAGCAACATTGAAAAGAAACGCGTTATCAAAGACGGGACCAAAGCTAAGGACAAGATTGGACTTGTATGATAATGATTTGTAGGAAAGTTTTACTTTAGGAACTAAATGTTTATTTAAATGTTGAGAATTTTAATCGTAAGTTTAAGTTATAGCGAGATTTGTGGTTTGATAAATGGAAACTAAATTTGTTTATCGAGTAATAAGTGTGTTAATTTATTGATATTGGTTCAGTTGATGATTTATTGACATTAATAAGATTAATGAATGATATTTTAAATGCTAATTAAATGCTTAAATGCTAATTATATGTTTTAAATGCTAGTTAAATGTTAGAATCATTCATAAAATACATCTATGAGTGGGGCATGAATTTTGTGTAATTTCTGATGATAGTAAGATACCTGATTAATAAGAAGATTTGTAGTTGAGTGGTAATTAGGGAAATAGAGAGTATTAT
>JAQIXG010006541.1:0-10220 GCA_034700105.1 Oconnorella tubifera
TCTATGAATAATTCTGTAACTTTTCGAGCTTCATAGCTAAGTCTTTCCGTTTATAGTAAATTCAACTTAAACACTTTTATATCTCTACACGGTCAAGTAAATATTACTTAAAATGAATGTAAAATCTTTAAAGTCTACTTTGTTTTTGACGAAATTGCTTTTCGCTCAACGTTTTTTTCCTAACAAACGGCGACCGGAAACAGAAAGTGTCTATAAACTAACTCGAGTCTCTTGTTAATCTGTCCACGAGTCTCTGAGACTTGTTTATCTGTCCACGAGTCTCTAATCATCTCGTGAATAAACGACTCGGCGAGAGAGACACGCTATTTTCCATTCGGCGGACAATAAATGCTGATAAATTAGATAAAGTAAATAGCCCTATTAGATGTATTGATATTTGGCTTAAAGTGTCAATAATGCACTTACATATTGCCACCCAGTGACTTTGCAGTTTCTATGGGGGTCCTTTGTACAGAGCCTCGATGGAGGCACCTTTAGTTTAAAACTAGAAAACCTTATTGCATCTGATCCCCTCCCCTTATTTTGGACAAAATTTGTGCGGCGCCCTGTTTTAAAAAATGAAGCAATGAAATGAATAATTGGATTTTCATAGAAGGCTCAAACCAAAATCTACAAAGAAAAATTTATAAAGAAACAGTCAGATTTTTATAGTTTTATAAGGCCTTGATCTCATCTCACAACCCGTCGATCAGTTAGTCACTTTGCTATTCATCTGGAATCGAATGCGTTTCATTGAATGACAAAACTCTTATCTACAGACCTCCATGCAGACCTTCAACTGATGCTTCTATATCAAGAAATTGTGCGGGAAGGGGGAGAGTTTAACTTTCAAATTCTGATTATCATGTGCTAGACATTATCATTTAGATTTGTACACATTATTACAAATACTGTTTTATGATTTTTCAGTAGCAGGTTTTACATTTTATGAATTTTGATAAAATTTTGCGGGGGGGCGGGGGTTGTAGTAACTACCGAGCCAGCCCCCGTATCATTTATTGAGCTAATGAAAGACGATTTATTTAAAGAGATCCAGGTTTTAATTTATTTTTATAAACTTTGTTTTCCATACACTGCTATATAGTGTAATTAAAAATACTATTGAAAAAATCTTTTTTTGAAACAATTTACTGGATTTTTATTCTACAGACACATGACCTAAATCTCTCCCATGTAGACAATTTCAACTTATAGCTGAAGTAATAAGCCAATAGGTTTTAATTAAGGTCAACTGTCGGCAGAATCAAATTGTATATAATTAAGCAAGTCACATTTGATGTATGTTTATTATTAAATGTATACAATATAAAATCGCAAATTTAATTTACATTGTTCGTATTATAAAGTGCATGCAAATACTATAATCATCATCATCGTCGTCGTCGTCGTCGTCGTCGTCATCATCATCATCATCATCATCATCATCATCATCATCATCATCGTCATTATCATCATCATGGTCATTATCATCATCATCATCATTACAACATCATAGAATGACTAAATCATCATCATCATCATTATCATTATCATCATCATTATCATCAACCAGTCACAAAGCATCGTCCCTCTACTAAAAACTCTGACGACCTTTTTACTGAAAGACCGGCTGAAGCACCTCCCCCTGAACGAGTGGGGAGAGTGCGGGTGAGGTGGGGGGACTGTTAGTGGGGGGCGGGTTATCTGAGTCAGACCCTCCGCAAGACACGGTCAGACTGTTTTTGCGGTCCTTGAGTGGTTTGTCGTAGTCCTCCATGGACATCGTTCTGTTACGTAGCATCTTGTGAACATTGTGCATTGGCACTGAGGAGACTGGCAGGATGTCAGATAATATTAGTTTATTATCAGTTAAGTATAATTATTGAATATTAGTTAAGTCTGATTATGTAACAAGATATAGTAATAACAATGCTAACTAACTATATTGATTAATAATACTAATAATACATTATAATCTACAGTCATTATATTCATTAAAATAGTATATTTACTAGAACAATAATAATAATTAGAACAACAATTATAGATTAAATAAATAAGTAACATCTATAGGCCTATACAGTAAAAACAATAATCAGCTATAGGTAATAATAATAAGAATACAGTAGAGAATAGGCAGTCTGTAAGAATAGGCTGCAGCCTAAAGTTACTTTGGGCTGCAGCCATTAGCGCTAAAAAGCTGAAAAGTAATTTTAATTAAAAATCAATATTTACTTCAACTAGAGTAGAAGCGCGTTTGGTCTAGTGGTTGACACTCCGGGCTGCGCAACCAAAGGTTGAGGGTTTGATTCCTGATGGTGGTACATTACTTAGGGGTACCTACTTATGTAGTTTTGGGTTAGAGTTACGATTATTTTATGAAAGGCTATGATTTGTAACGAGTTTCAGCTCGTAAGAGAAATGATAATAATAAATATTATTATTTAAGTGAAAAAAAGAAAAAAAATGAAATAAGAAATATAAAGACCTAGTCCTAGGCCTTGAAGGAAATATTGGAAACATTCCCCAAGCTTGTCAGGCTGGAAATAATTAACATTTAATTCATTTAAACAAATAGCAATATTATATAATTTTATATATTAAAATGATATAATATGATTTAGTAGTGGTCAATTAAGAATGTTTTCTAGAAAGGGGGGGGGGGTGGCACAATCCAAAACTGATAACTAGATACAACTAAATAACTATGAGACCAAAGGCTAATTATAATTATCTATTGCTGATGTGACGTTACACAACTAAGAAATATTATAATAATAATATAATAATAAAATAAAGATAAACTAAAATTATACGGTATTTATTGATTGATTACTTTTTCTTCTAGAACATTGGCGACTTCTGCGACCTCTATGAACTCCACCTTGGCTTTATCGTCACAACTCTTTGTAATTGCTTGATGCAACGCTCGCGTTGTCTCGTTAAAGACGGACTGTTGTCCCGTTACTAGCAACACGGGACATCTAACAGTGACAACAAAACAACGTTAAATGTCAAAATAACAACGAGATAAAACTCAATAAAATAGTCTTAGTTTAATTTAAAATAGTCTTAACATAAAAAAGTCTACTTATTTCTCAGAAATCTAAGTTGATCCAATAAGTTGACAAAGTTAACGATGATAAAGTTAAGCTCAGTTAAAATTAGTTAAGTAATTTTATATCTTTATAAATTAAAAAAGTCAGACAGAAAATTGGCAACAAATTCTTACTTCAGATCTTTAATGCTTTCAGTAATAGAAGTTCTCCTGCAACAAAACAGAAACAAAGAAAAAAATAGAAACAAGAGAGAAACGACGTTTTGATCAATTAGAAACGATAAAATATCGTCACACGCATATCTGAGAAAATCAATTGACTACCAAAGTACAGTGCTGGTATTATATATATATTATTTTATGCTATACAAAGGTGTGCATTTAGTTATAAAAGTATATAATTATGTTATTTAATGCACAAAAGGCTTCCACATACTTACAAGACATTTTATAAAAAATTAACTTCTTAAAAAAAGGTGTGCGTCTGTGTAATAATATAAATAACTTATTTATTTGTTATTCCATTATAAAGGTGTGCGCTTACTTAAGGAATGAGTCTACAAATTTAGTCAAATTCTTGTAGTTAACTTTTTGACGCAAACTTTCTTGATAGCCTTGAACTATCACTCTCAATTCTTCCTTATCTTTAGCCTTACTGAACTGAATAAGAAAAGCATTGAACTTTAGTTCTAGTGAACTTTAGTTCTAGTTTTATCTAATTAAGTTCAATTTGCTGTCAGAATTGAATTAAAAAAATTAAGCCTAAACTTAATATAAATTCAATTTCAGAAAATTAGATTAGAGAACAAGTGAAAATAGGCTTGGAAGAAGGGTACATCAGAGAGCAAGAAAACAGAGCAAGACAATAAACTGTAGGCTTGGTAGAAGGGTACGTCAAGAAGAAATACATTTGAAAGAATTGTAGCTTGAATTAAGATAAAATATTTTTATTCGTACCAATCAAGTTTACAATAAAATAAGAATAGTAACATTGATATATGACGTACCTTAGTCTAGAAGTCATTCAAGAAGCAGGAACAAGCATATGAAACAAAATCAATCAATAATCAATCATCAATCAGTACATATAATCAATATTTTACTGTTCTATTTGTTTACATATTAACTTTGACAGTATTTTAACAATAAAAATATTATATAACAATAATAATATTTAGGGTGCATATTACGATTTGGTTATAGTTAGAGTGCAAGCTAAGGTGTTCGAGATTATTTTAGGGTTAGGGTTAGGGTTAAGTACAACTAGTGAGGGAGAGAGAGAGTGAGAGAGAGAGAGAGAGAGAGAGAGAGAGAGACACTTACCCCACCAAACCTATGCAGTATGAGATAATTCTCTGCACTTTGATTCATTGCGTCTCTGTCATCTAACTTCCAACTCATAAACTAAACAAACAGTTTAAATACACAATAAACAGTTAAAATGAACAACAAATAAAAATAGCCAAACGACTAATTACAACTGTTGAAACAAACAATCAATTAAAAGTCTTGTACTAAACAACCAATCAAATCACTTAAACGTATCAACCAATCAGACCACTGAAACCAATCAACCAATCAAACGTACCCTATCTTTAATAGACTCAAAGAATCCCGCTGTAGTACCGGTGGCATGCAGTAGACATATACCAAGTATACGACTTATATGCGCCATCTGTAAGCATCATATTTATATATTTATAATTATAATTATTAATATAATATATAACTATATATATATATATGCATGCATATTTGATATGATACAAAAATGAATGCAAAGAAAAGGACGTTCCATCTTTCCATCTATTGTATAAGAATTTCGTGCATTATTACAGGTTCGAGTAACAGAATTCAAATACTTGATTATGCCTCAATATTTTACCCTTAACTTGCTGCACCCTTTAGAATACTGACTTGTAATCCATTCGCTAAATTTATTAACTTGCTGCACCTTTAACAACTCGCTCATAATTCACATAGCACATCTTAACTCTTAATGATAAACATAACATTTCATCTCTACGTAAATTACATTTATATTATATTAAGCACTATGTTTATATTTCAATTATATTATAAAACTTTTATTTAAAACTGAGCAGTGTTGTGTTTAGATAAATGCAGAGTAAATAACATACAGCAAAACGAGCCAAGATGTTAGCACCAGCTCCCTCTCCCAAACATACAACCTCCTTCACACTGAAATAAAACAATTTACAATTTTCTTAAAATTACAATAAAATTTCAAAAAAGGCCCCACTACCCCCCACTCCCAGAAGGCCCCTTAACACCCCCCCCCCGCCAGTAGGCTCCCTCCATCCCTCCCTCAACCATCCCTAACCCCCCCAATTTTGTAAATAAACTTTAGTTATGTATTCAATCATTTATTCACTAGCTAATATTGATCTCTATCCATAATTCCAATCCTAATTCAACAGTTAAAAAACATCAACTAAAGCATCCATTATAAATTGCATCCATCATGATTGACATAAGCTACTTGGCTAAAGGGGCGGGGCTTGTTAGAAGTTACAAAGCCTAGATGAAAGATGGTAATATAGAACTTACTTGAGTTGATCTAAGACAGCGATGAGGTCTTCACCTATCTGCTGCATGCTGGGAAACTGATAGCTGTATAATCGATCAATCAATCAATTTACAATCAATAAATCAATAATCAATCAGTTTTACTTCAATAAGTATATCTTCATAAATATATTAATATGGTAAACAATTAAACATTCATTAATCAATTAAACAATAATCAATTTAACATTCTGCAGTAATAACCATCTAAAACACTTCAGGCATCAATTTCAATATTTATATTTTATTTTTAGGGTAACATGTATTGAAAGTCTATATTTATTTATTTATCAGCTTATTTATTAATGAAAGAGAGAGAGCGAATTTACTCAGCAGGCAGGTCTGGGGTTTCGAACCCCTGGCCTGGGACGTCAACGTGCAGCCAGACCGTTCTGTTCCTTATTGGAACCATCTTAGGGTGGTCTACAAACTCCAAGTACATTGTGTCTGCAGAAACAAATCAATACCAAAAGTACAATAAAGTTATGAGAGTTTATTTACTGTGATTGATTGATTGATTGACATAGTAACTAGGTGCAACTGTAATTTATTTCAATCATGAGTTGAATAAAATGTGAGCATCTATTAAATTGAAAGTTTTATGTTAATCGATCATGCAATCAGTCAATCAGTTGTGTCAGTCAATTAATCAATCAATCAATCAATCAATCAATTAACCAATCAATCAAACAGTCAATCAATCAAATCAATCAGTCAATCAATCAATCAGCCAATCAATCAATCAATCACTCACGGTCACATCCAAGATCATGCACTGTCATGACAACGACTTCTTTAGGAGATCGCGTACCCTTCAACCAAGCAAACAGACGATAATTAACTTATTACATAATACATTACATACGTAACTAATTAATTGACTTGCTACGTAATACTAATTATTACATAATAAACAATATGATTAATATTTAGTTATGTTACGTTTATTATCAAACCATTAATAATAAAACTAGCTAGTTGACAATTGTTATAAATATTTAAAAGAGATTATTCAGTTAGGATTAGGGTTAGATTTACAAATTGAGTCGAGGAAATTAACTTCAGCTAGGGATTGGGGAGGGGGAGGGGCTTGTTAAACATTAGGCCTCGCTCGTTTTTAAAATTTGACATTTTTGTAACACCTAGTTTTCCTTGCGGTGGGGGGGGGGAGAGACTAATAAGTAAACGAATGATTTTTTTATTTCAACTGTTTTACATTTGATTATTTACAGCAAATAAAATGAATTTTCTAATTAAATGAATTAAATTGAAATTGGAAATTTGAAACGCAATTACTGAGACTTAGTTTGTTGACCTTAATGTTTATTTGACAACTCATTTTATTGAATACTTTCTAAGCGTATTATTTGTATTTTTAGAGTCAATTTAATTGAAACATTTATAGTTATAGCTTTATACAATTAAGCGATAAATAACCCTAACCCTAACCCTAAAGTCGTATTGAAGGCAATTTTATTTTTACTCAGTTTAGGGGGTTTCGATAGGAGGACAAAAAAGTAAACTTATTTTTGTTCCTGTTGATGTAACAAATATGATGTGTTTATTTCAATGCTCAATTTCTTGCTCTTATAGTTGATTATTCGGTGTAAAAAAGGTGTTAAAATGTTTCACAAATATTTAATTCTGCCGTACATTAAATCAGCGGTTCTCAGCCTTTTGAACTCAAGGACCACTTAGAAAATTTGGGTCTCGGTCGCGGACCACCAATTAAAATTTTTCATCTGGTCCACTGTAATAAACTTTTTTGTATAGTATTAATAGAACATTATATTAAATGCTGTTTTATAACACAATCCAGCCGGTCAAAGATTCTTTTATTACCTTATTCAAATTCATCCGTTTGCATGTTTTTAAATAGAAATCGCATATATTTTAGGCTTTTGCCTAACCTCGGACCACCAAGTAGACGGCCGCGGACCACCAGTGGTCCGCGGACCACGGGTTGAGAACCGCTGCATTAAATCTTATAGCTTGACTTTATACGAATTAAAAGCTATGAGATGCCGAGCGATATTTGAAAATACAGTTACTTTGTAGCATTTCATCTATTAATAGATGTGAAATACAATTAAGAGCTAATGTTTTGTAAGTTGGTGTTAAGGTTAAGGTTAAGTTCATGACTTGGTTATGGTTAATTAAACCCTAACCCTAAATTTGACAACAATGCTGATTTATTTTCAAAAGAACGCATTTATTATATGCCGTTTCGTTGATTTAATGCATGTATTTTCAATTATCGCGAATAGCTTTTAATTTTTATAAACAGCATGTCGAGAGCTCAAGTAATGTTAACAAAAACAAAAAACAGAACTCATTTAAAAGCGAGTCATTCTTTTCTAACTAGCTCCGCCTCTTTACTCCAGCAGCCTATCAGCTGCTGGAGTTATTATTTAATAATTAACTTCTATGGAGTTAATTATTTAATACGTGCATATCTATAAAATATTCCTCTAAACTAGTGTGAATGTATTTTATTCTTGAATTCAATTTATGATATTCTATCTATGAATAATCAAATTACTGTAGAATTTAACGTACCTTAGGACTATTCAATTTTAACTACGGGACGTATGTCTCTACTTTGAGTAGGCCTTTTTGCATTCAATTTTCGAGTGGAACATTTGTTACTTAAGTTTTTTTTCTATGTTTCTTTTATCTTTATCTGCACAGCGTTATTTAAGATTTTGTTTAACTTTCGTTGTGTTGCAAATAAAAAGTTACAAAAAAACTGAATATTTGACTGATGGGCGGAGCTTGCTAAATATAATGCCTGGCTGCAGACTCTTGCAATGATGCCAGCTTAAAAACTTAGCTTCAAGTCATATTAATCATTGCTTTGTAAAGTTTTCAGTTTTTAACGTTTTGTCTGCGGGCTATCATCTCAAAGAATTTGCTTTTTTCTGTTAAATGTTATCAGTGAATCAGTGAGGGCCCACTGCTACATTTTAAGGACACCAGAGTTTAGTAAGAAAATGTGGTTACCCCCCCTCCACTCTTTATCAAAAATGTAATTTAATCACCTTTTAAAAGTTAAAACTGACTAACTCTATACGAAAAATATAATTCAGTTAATGAAAAACAAAAAAGATAATATAAGTTTATGGAAACGAAAAGAATTTACAGAAATAACACAGCGCTATATTTCATTACACAAAACGGATGAAAAGCAGACACCTATTTTTCTAGATGAACCATCTAGATAAAACCCACAGATTATGACTTTTCTACACTTTGTATAATGTACTCAGAGAACTTCGCATAAAAAAGGTGTTCGGTGAACTTTTCAGTTATGATCTTATATTATAGCATTATATAGTTCATTTTATATTTAAAATCAAACTTGTTTTGATATATAATTGTATGCTATGTTCTAGTTTAGTTTAATTTATTTTTTTGCTAAACTTTTGTTTTAAATAATGCTTCATAAATATTGAAAAACTGTTTTAAATATAAACATCCAGTTTTTTGTTATTTATTAAATACGAAAACAGCTGATATAAGTTGTTTTTATCAAGCAATTAGAGCCACCACAACAACGCATCCTGTTATCATTTATAATTATTAATTACAGTAGGCGTTGCTCTAACCTTGATGTTATTACAATGTCTAAAGTTTAACACTATATGCAATATTTATTATTAAAAATTGAATGTATTACTAGATATAGTTACTGTATAATATATAGAAAATCTATAATGAATATACTCATAAAAAATCATATTTATAAATAATGTATTTCATATCTATCAATTTCTGAGCAACTTTGCTTATATGGATTTTCTACATATTATACAGTAACTATTGTTTTAGTTATAAATTAAATTTTAAAATAAATAAAAATTATTTTCAGTATTGCTAAGTTATAGCAACCAATCAGTGTCAATAAAAACAGCCATGGACCAATAAGAAACCTGCAATAACTTCACGCTTTGTGCTTTTTAATTTAGATAAATCAATTTAAACTAGGTTTAGATAAATCTAGTTTAAAACTAGGTTTAGCTAAAATTCAGCCAAAATAGACATAACGTGCGAGTAAATAAATACTAATTCTTATCAGCTTATAAATCAGACGACAACTGAAGCTTATATAAGCCAACAGCTTCAATGATAAGCAAAGCAGATGAAATTGCTTATTAAATCAAAGCAAATGCTTCAAGATAAGAGATTAATCGATATTATTATAGAGACGCTGTACTTTTTCATAAAGCTAATCTAATTGGGCACCGTGCCTCTATCGTATGCGTTTTTCTAGATGACGTTAAAAAGGTTGTCCGCATTGTATCAATGCATGCCTGCACAATGTGAACATTTGTAGATAAGATTCCGTAGCGTCGTGTTACAAGCCAGCACGAAAATCATACATGCCCTTACAATATGCGTTTTTAAGGATTACTTTTTCAATTGTGTAAAAAAGTAATCTTTGTTTTCAGAACATTTTTCGTTCCTAACATTACACTATTTGACTATTTTTTATATAATAAATTACCATTATTAGAAACTATTACAAATAGAATTATTAACAGAAGCATAAAACTATTTACATTCCATTTGG
>JAQIXG010006542.1:0-10219 GCA_034700105.1 Oconnorella tubifera
GGGCCCTTACCCAGTAGCGTAGACAAAAATTGAAAATGGAGGGGGGGGGGTAAATTCCTGAAAAATTTAGAGTGATAACCTTTTGTTAAGGGTATCACTAAGTTTTTGGTCTTCAATTACATGTTTTTAATCACTAAATACATATATTCAACAACGCACATTTTTTTTATTACATCGCCACAAGGAAGAAATTTGACCACTAAACTCGCATCTTGATCATTGATTTTTTTACCTCCAATGGGGGGATTATGATCCACAACCCCCCCCCCCCCACACGCCTGCCTGCGCCACTGCCCTTACCTATTAAAAAGTGTCAATAATGGGGTATCTATTTTAAACTGGTTGCTAAAATTTATACTATCAGATTATTTTGTGAAATATGGCTAAAACAAGAACTATAGAAGAAATACTCGATGAATTTAATGACTATCCAGATATATTCACTGATCCTCAGTTACTTCATTGTATACATATTTCGACTCCAGTGTCTAGACGACACTAACATTACTAACATTCTTTCTCACAATTGTCTTTTACGTGCTTTGGCTTCTGAATGCCCAACAAAAAGCTCCATTAATTTTCTTGTTAAAAGCTCGAGAGCCCTTAGAACCTCGGGAGCCCCTGAACTTTGTCCACCTTCGTTATATGGTTGTTACGCCACTGCTAATATTCGCGTTTCATCTACTATCTAAAACTGATAAAAGTTATCAAAGTTAAAATCTTCATGAGGGCTACTCACTATATTAACAAAGCCAATATTTTGGAAACAAATCCTGGAAATCCACGTTAAACCCACATTTCCATCCATGTTTACAGTAATTTATTTTAGAACCACATTAAATCATATATATTCTCATCAAAGTGAAAACAATCATAACAGGTTAACAGCAACATACAGATTTGAACAATTATCATGGCTCTTTTAAATCCTTTCCATTAAAAAAATTAATGTCTATGAGCTAGGTTTTAAATTAAATTTAGTCAAAGATTTAAAACAATATTAATCATTCAAAAACATTCAGCTTGAACAACACAATTAAAAATATTAAAATCTAGAATTAAGTTATTCTTGGAAATATCTATTGTGTGAGAATTCAGAAGTGTAATTCTGAAAAAGTATAAAGAATACTTTCACGGAAATAATGGTACAGAGCAGGTCTGAGAATGGCAGAAGAATAGGACAGTGTTTGAAGTCCAAAGCATATTGCTGCCGAGATAATGGTATATTTAGAAGTTAATAAACCTTCATTCTCTTCTTGGCGACAACTACGACAAAGAACGACAGCAATATTGGCAACCATCCATGGCAAATTAAATACAATGAATGAAATGAACAAGCCCATGAGTATTCGAAATTCTATTGATTCTATCAAAAGTAATGGCACAGGACGATTATCGCTTGACAGTTTTGATTGTCTGTCAATTCTTGTTTGTAATGAATTACCTTCAGTCATTTTCTGATTAATGAAATTGAGTAGAACAGGATCAGTAGTGGGTAGATGACCACCTTTAGCAGATCTTGGTGATTTAGATTTAGCCTCGAGTGACAGCCAATCCTCGACGTGATGACTTGTGTCTCTCTGAAAAGATCTCCTGCTGCTTCTTTGACTTCCTGCTGGCACCAAAGCCAATGTATTTCTTTCTTCAGTTGATGATCTTCGGTCAGATTGTTCTGAAGATCCTTGACAATTTGCTAATGATGATCCAAATGTGATGTCCCTGTCTGAGTGTGTAATACGAAGCTTATTCACCATAGATAATGCATCGGATGGTGAAACAAGATTACAACCTTGTTTGGTACCAGTTCTGGAAATTTGTAATAAATCATTTTTTCCTGAGCATCGCAATAAATGTTTGTCCACTACTGAATGTGTGCTGCCGCAAGGTTGAATTATTAAATCATTGCAAGTACCTATGGAAATAATACTCCCACCGGGCGTTTTTTTGTGTAAATTAATGTCAGTTGGACGACCAATTGTAGATAGACTAATTGCATTCTGAGGTGGATGCTCGCTATTGGATGACAGTTCTGTTATACGGAGATTACTTAGTGGACTATATGCGAGGGAAAGATTACTTTTAGTAGCACGAGAGTGTTTTGAACATCCTCCACCTTTATCTGCCAACCCAAGTGGATGCTTTTGACGCCTTGTGCTGTATCGTAAAGATGGATGGCGATCCAGTTTTGGTGACTCAGGAACTGTCACCTGTGAACGCTTCGTGTCTCGTCTGCTTCCACTTCTTCGAATTGAGCTGCTGCGCTTGTGTGAAGATTTTCGACCAATGCTGAAAGTCAAATCATCACCGCTGATACGATGAGTCTTGTCATCAGCATGAGCACGAAGAGATGTAGAAAAACTGCAAGGTTCATGCCATGAGTAGGTATCAGGGGATGATTTCTGTGAAATAAGTCGTTTATGAGTTCTTTGTAAACTACTTAAGAGTGAATAAGGATCTGAAACTCCCTGTGATGATCGATCTAGACTGACCTTTGAAGAGCTTTTCTTAGAAACAATGACTAAGCCACCAGTGGTAGAATCAGGTCTTCTTCTAGTGCTATACCTTAGTGACGGATGACGATCAAGTCTGGGAGATTCTATACATTTGTCAGACTTTGAGGATCTGGATGATGACTTCCGTGATCCACTTCTACCACTGTCTCGTCGCTCCGCTTGAAGAAAGCCTCCTGATACACTGCACAATTCCCTGTGATCTGTCGAATCAGATGATAGCCTTGCTTGTCCAAAAACATCGTCTTCAATTAGTCGTCCACTAGTAGCCATTGCTTCGTTTGCTGATATCATATCCCAGTCTCTGTCTATAAGGCTGGCATTTATATCCATTGTGACTGATCCACCTCCACTGCAATGTCGTTTGATGCTGTATCTCAAGGACGGATGTCTATCGAGTTGAGGTGAACTTCTACCTAAAGATTTTCCACTGCGCTTATTTCTAAAACTACTTCCTGATCGTCGATGACTACCTTTTCGACTAATACCTGAAGCAGTTCTCGCAAGTGAAATTTTTGAATCTCTAAATCCAGTTTTTAATAAATATCTACTTGTTGGATCAAGATTACAACTTCTCTTTGCAATAACGACTAGAGACTTGCGCCAGATTTCAATGATCAGTATCAGTACAAAAACAGCAGCTACTAATGGCAATGCAAAAGTTAGTATAAATACACACACGACGAGTTTCCGTAAATTTGATTTTCCACTGGCTTCACTGGTTGAGTGATACCATACAAAAGGAGTAATTGCTAGAATTATTGACGTCAACCAGCAGATGATCAGCTTGGCTGCTGATCTGTTGGGGTGTTCATGAAGATCGTGAGTTCGTCTGATGCTGTGACCAATGGTAAAGCAAAATTCAAGTCCTGCCGCAATTATGTGTAGAAATGTAGCGGTGCGAAGGAACACATCGAGACTGTACCAAGCGTCACTGAGGTTGATAAAGCGAGCTGGGTCGTCCGCAGCTGAAACAGAAATGTAAAAGAAAATGTAAACCCAATCCTATGCTTATAGCATAGGATTGGGCTTACATCATTAAGCCCAATCCTATGCTTATAGCATAGCATTGGGCTTACATTATATATTAGAGCAAAAGAGAAAATATGCCACTAATAACTACTGTAATAAATTATAATTGATCTAATATTTGAAGTTATTATAATAAAACTGTGTGAAGTTTTTAAAGTCTGTATTTATCACATTCAGCATTAACGCGGGTCTACGAACTTCAAATTGCGAGCCAGTGACTAAATGAAGTCATCTCGAGCCCCGCAGGAAGTTTTTTTTACCCGTTTCACCCGACTCCAATATTTATCTGATGATCTTTTTTACAATTCTATTGTAAAAGAAAATTCCACAAGATAAAAATTGTGCTTAAATCTTACCATGAACGAGTTTATTATCAATGAAATCAGTTTCACGATTGTAAAAAATTCTAATCATAAATTCATAATACAAGAATTAAAATTTCCTACACTAGCATTCAATGTGTCAAAATGGATATCGATCACATCACAGTAAAAAATGTTACTCTTATTTTTATAGGCTAAAGGGTTTGACCCCTTTGCCACTTAAAAATTCTCTTAACGTCCGTTTAACCGTCGAAAGACAATGTCGTATTTAATATTGTCGTCAGGGCTTATTAATTCTATCGAAGGCCATTTTAAAACGGTGTCGTTCTTATAATGTGAAATTATTACACGAAAGTTTTTCAAATTATTTATTTTAAATAATATATTTATCGTAGTGAAATATTCATTATTTCATAATTAATACTAATAATATTTCACAGTGTTAAATTCTAAATTTAAAATTAACAACAAAGTCAAATAATAATTCAGTTTTTCAAATACTGTTATATGTGGCGTCATTTAGCGAGTAAACTGAAACTATTATATTTTATCATAATTATGGACTCTACTGGTGCAGCGTTTCTAGCGCAGTGCGGATTTTTCATTTCGATTGAAAATGTGGACTGATTGAATAAAGGGGGAGGGGGTGCGAGGAGTAACAAATGCCAGAGTTAATTTTGAACAATGTAGCTAGCTTGTTATGTAAATTACATTGTCCTTCATCGGTTAAACAGACGTTTAACTTTAATAAATTTAATCATTAATCAATTTTATTCCATGAATTTTCTCCGTTAGCCAGTATAGGAATATTGTCAATTGTTTTATTACATTAATATTGTGGATACGAATAAAATTGATATATTTTGATTTTTTTTAACATGTATAAATCCAAAGTCAAGCACATACCGTTAAATGATTTGCTAATGGCTAAAGGCAGAACAATAGCGGCGTTAATGATGTCACAAATGGCTAGAGAACTCAAATAAGAATATAACTTCCGACTGCTCAAGACGTTGTTTCGCGCGGTTTCTGTGAAGGCGATGACGTTGTAGATGATCGTCACAGCCGCCATTGGAAGTAAAATAAAGACAGGCCAGCCGAGTGACGCTTCTTTCCAGCTATGACGTACGTCATACAGTGACGTCATATTTGATAGGTTCTCTTGCATGACATCCGCCATTGATTCCTTGCTTAATCTGATAAAATAAAGATATAGGTTGAGTATTATAATTATTTTATTTCTTTCAGACACAGATCATATTCAAAGTAACATTAGATACGAGAGTAAAAGATCAAATCAAGGAACAACAGGCTATATGCATCTAATGATGTCCCTTTGATGCGTAAAAACAAGATAAATAAAATACATAATAAAAACATGGGGCAAAAATATCAAGCGAAATCTTTAATAATTAAAACCAAATAAAACAACATACAGTATTAGGGTCAATGAAATATATCAATATTACGGTGTTCGGACGATTCATCCCCGGACGGTTCGTCCCCGGACGGTTCGTCTCGGACGATTCGTCCCCGGACGGTTCGTCTTGCGGACGATTTGTCTCAAAAAAGCACCCTGCCACTTTTTTTAAACAGTCTTAGACAGAATTAGTGTTTTGTTATTTTATTCTATATTTCTTTAGTTTTGAATATGTTTTTGTTGTAAAGTAAATTTTTGAATTTTTTTAATATTTATATTTTTTTTAATATTTATATTTTAAATTAATATTTTCTTTAATTAACATTCTTTCCTTTAATTTTCAATAGCATATTGTTACTATTTTCATTATTCTTGAGTGCTTTATTATTTCATTTCTTCATTTTCTTTCTTTTTGTTATTACTTGGTTTTATTTCGTACTCGTGTGATAAGTGTACCATCATGGATCTACATACAAGGAGTATTGTATTGCATATTGTATTGTATGTATTGCATATTGTATTGTATGTATTGCATATTGCATATTCTTCTCTTTTGTATAAAATGTTTTTTATTACAAATTTATATAATCTATCGTTATTTATATTATTATGGAAAATAAACATCTACTTAAAGGTTTTTTATTTTAATGATTATTACATCCTTTGTTTGATATCTTAAACTTTTATCAATATATTAACAAAACTGAGACGAACCGTCCGCGAGACGAACCGTCCGTGAGACGAATCGTCCGAGACGAACCGTCCGGAGACGAACCGTCCGGGGACGAATCGTCCTAAAACCAATATTACATGTCAATAAAAATTACATTTGAAATATTATGTCAATGACGCTGAGTAAAAATTCTGTTTCAAAAACGTACGTATTAACTGCTGTTAATTAAACATTTTTAGAAAGCATATATCGAGTCCTCTTATTTATGCATCAGCTCCTTAAATTAATAATTTATAGTACATAGGGCCTAAGCCTATATAAGTTTATTAAATTACTTTATCATTATGTAATAGCATTATGCTCAGGTTTTAAATTTAAATGTTTTAATTTTTGAATTCTTTCTTTTGTTATTTTATTAATTTATATTTTTTGTTCTACTGCACGACTTGCTACTTGATTTCGTCTTTTTGTGATATTTATTCTGTGTGTGACTTTTATCTTTTTTTCTCAGTTACTTATAATTGTTTGTTTGCACTTCTTGTATTAATTAATTAATTAATGAACTTCATCAATGATCTTGAGGATAGGCTTATTTTTTATCATAGATAAGCAATCCATGTTAGATGACTCCATGATTTATCTTTACAAAATGTGTTGAAATTCAAACCAAATCTCATCAACCCCCCCCCCCCCATCGTCCTTTTTACATGCACTCATATACTGGTTAATTAAACAGCTTCTTTGTTGATAGGTATAAGTCAATATTTTACAGTTGACATTAATATAAAGTAAACGAAGCCAATTTGCATTGAGAATCTTTGACAATTGTAGGCGTAATTTTCTTTAATTTACCAAGACAGTAGTTAGCACATTTTTGGAACAATTATTCTCGCGAGATTATCATCCTTTTTATGCAAAACAAATAATTGTCATTCAAATTCAATGCAAAGAAGATAACAAATACTGAGAAATTAAAATATTTACAAGATATAAAAACTTATCTGATTAACAAACAACTATCGTTGCATATAATATATTTTTGCATCCGGTATAATTGTTATAATTTGTTAAAATGTCACTGTATCATATTTTTAAGATATTCTCTTCATTATTATTTATTTCTTTGACAAAAAGTATTTAATTACAGCTCTGCATTAATATTATTGAAGACGTAAAACAAACAACATATAAAAATTATGTAATGATGAAAGGCTTTCGTATGCTCAATGTAATACAAAGTATCTTGTAAGATGATTTTAGCGATGTAAAATAATTAATAAAAATATACATATAAAACATCATGACTTATTTTTTTAAATATCTCCCCACGCCCTCTATAGATTGAATATGTGAATTCAATCTGATTCTATTTAAAGTCTATTACTATTTCAAAACATGAAATTGGAAGTGATGTGTTTACAATGCATTATATCATTTAGAATCGAAGTTTTTATAGATGACTTTTATCATTCGATACAGAATTTGATACGAGATGTAATTAGGTCTCAGGAAACTGATCTGTTTACTGGCGAGTAGTTTCATTATTCAATTTAGACCTCAGTCAGGATTCTGTGGCAGTTCGCTCATCTTAAATTGTCTAGACGTGTTCTATACGATTCTCTGTTGGATAGAAATAAGGAAATCAAGTTAGCATATACCTAATTAAAGCACTTATTACAACTAGTGGAGCTATGTTTTCATTATTTTCTTCAATTTTATTGTTATCAACTGTTTTTTTAGCATATATACAGCAGTTAAATTCTGTATAAGGCTACATTCTAATAATATTATAATCATATCAAAATACCACTTTAAATGCATATAGTCTGGGCCGGCCCTAGCCAAAATGGCGCCCTAGGCAAAGTATACATTTTGGCGCCCTCTGACCCCATTCAAGCAGTCACAATCCCTTGATGAACCAGCCAGAACCTTACGCTAACTAAATAAATAATTTTCAGTATTTGAATTAGTAAGCTAAACCCTTCATAATTGTGGGAATGGTAAAAACGCTTCAAATAATGTTGAAAAAACAAGAAATATTTAAAGAAATATATTTACTGAAGTATTCAGAAATACTAATTTTTCTGGCCTTCCTAAAACCAGCAATATTCTAACTGTTGCAAAACGTTTCATCTGTTTTTAAACTTAAAAAATAATGAAAAGTACTTTTCTTGTTTTGCTACTTGCAAAGTTACTTATAGCAATGTCCCAGTAATCTAATGTTTGGGCTACATATTTCTCAATAGACAGTATATCTAGAGCTGTTAAGTCTCTCCTGCCACAGAGACGTTTTTATTAGATCAACTTTGAAAAACATCTTTCGCCAGTTGCCACACTGATTGGAATAGTTAACAAAATTCGCATTGCTATAACCGTGTTTGGAAAAAGTTCTAAGGAACGAGTTAATTTTAAAAATTGAAGATTTTATAAAAACTGAAAATAAAATTTGTACGATGGTTGCAACCTATTTACTTGGTGAGCTATTATAGCTTACCAAGTAAATAAGTTGCAAAAACCTTACAAATTATAATAATTATTATTGTTCATTTCATTATAGTAATGAAATAGAACAATAATAATTATTAAACTTAATAATTGACGATTCAACCTATTTAAGGCGGTCATGCTTAGGCCTACAGCGCATTGGCTATAATTATAATTTATAGACCACTTCTCCTTCTATTTTAATTATTTATAACAAGAAATTATTTTATGACCAAAAACTAGGCCTAAGCTTCATCACGACTATGAACCCACCCCTCCTGCCTAAATTCTAACCCCCCCCTCCCTGATCCAGATATTGCTCCCCTCCATCAAATTAATCAGTGAATTGATACGAAATGTCAAGTGATAATAAAACAATCAACTCGTGTTCAATTCATAGTACAAGACATTTATTTGTAAAACTTAATTATCAGATCAAATGTCCGACAAGGATATTATCTCAACCAATTAGTGATAATTATTTCTGCAGAGCTTGCAAACACGACACTGAGGTTCGATTCTCTGTTATTATTATAAAATATATGTCATGATTTAGAGTGATCTAAAATATTAAAATAATAACAAAAATGATAATGAATGATAAACAATAATGCATGATGATGATGATTATGATAATGATGATAATGATGACATAACACCATAATGCTCTCTATTTGATAAACAGTATATCATCAATATAAAAAATATTTAACCTTAAACCAAATATTTCAACTTTAAATTACAACTGTCAACTAAACACACTTGTTATTGTTATCACACTTGTTTTTTCCCCCTGTCTCCTATAATCTTATTCCTAGTTCTACTTCCCTCCCCCTCCCCCCACCATAATCTTAAGATACTGCAGAGCGCTGTGTGCAGCTAATGATCGCGCAGCTGATGAAGTGGACCCTAGACCGTAGCAGACAGCCACAGGAAATGTAGACAGTTGAAGTAAACATTGAAACTCTCCTAAACGATAAACAAAATAAACGCGTAAATAAACAGACAAACACATAGACAGACAAACAAACAAACAGACAGATGTATTGCTGTGAATGAAATAAAAGAAACAGACTGATGAGTGAACGTTATATTCTCTAAAGAAATACACAAAAGAACAACATTACGAAATGCTTGGGAGAAGGGTATATGATTAAGACCAGCTGACCTGTGGCACTGAGCTCTTTCTGATCTACAAAAGTTGCGTCAAATCCGTAGTCCTTTGCTACGCCCTTTAACAAAGTTTCATAATCTATCCCACCCCCCGGCCCGTTCAAATGCAACGAGGAGAGACACTGAGAAATACTACACCCCCCACCCCCAGCAGATGACCTCGAATGAAGGTCACGATAGAAATCGCTAATTTTTCGACTGTCCGCGGGGGTCACTGTACGAATAATTTGACCTTGAGATGCTTGACCTTGGCCTAGTATCATTCGTCCTTGAACTGATTGACCTTGAGTGTCATACGATTGACCTTGACTAGATTCATTATGGAGAGATCGACCTTGATCAGATTTTATATGACCTTGAGTTTGAAGAATTTCTTCTTGACCTTGACTTGAAATAGAGTGACCTTTAGTCAAACTTATGACATTCAATGTTTCTTTCAGCTGATCCATGGACTAAAGCAAAAAAGATAATCATCATCATCATCATCGTCGTCGTCGTCGTCCTCGTCGTCGTCGTTCTCGTCGTCGTCGTCGTCGTCGTCGTCGTCGTCGTCGTCGTCGTCATCGTCATCGTCATCGTCATCGTCATCGTCATCGTCATCGTC
>JAQIXG010006543.1:0-10219 GCA_034700105.1 Oconnorella tubifera
TTACTTATGTCAGAAAAATTTAGATGTATATTTGTTGAAATATTAAGCACTGATAGGTTACATCATCTATGGTCAGGTTGACAATTTCTAGCTATAATTATCATCTGTATCTATCCTCTTTAAAGTGAAATTTATTCTAACAACGTCTAGTGATGATTTTTGGTGTTACATTCAGTTAACTTCTTTTTTAAAGCACAAATTCAGGTGCAATTTCAGAAAATGCTGCTTAACAAAGTTTTTCTGTCTGTGCATGGTCAACCTTGCCATTATTGATAAGGGAATCTGTTAAGTTAATGTTAGGGCAGTTGTATGGTGTGTAGTTATTCAACCCAAATTTGCTTTCTAAGAAAGTGTCAAATCTTGTGAGTTCAGAAAATATTAGATGCATTAAAGAATAAAGGTAGATTTACTTAGACGTAATATTGAAATAAAGTGTTAATTACAGATCATCTAGTGGAATGGATCGATTGACAGCATTCTTGTTCAGTAAGAAACTAACCATTATGTCATGTGAAGATGGCCTTTGTTTGTTGGAGGTACTCTCCATCAATGTTGGCGACCCAACAAATGTTATTTGCGATAAAATCATGTCAGAATTAACAAGCAACATCAACTACTACAGATCTATTTACTCAGGAGACAATCAATTACGTATCGATAAATTGATCAATTACATGAATGGAAGAAATAATGATAATCGGTTGAAGGAAGTTGCCTTCAAAGCTGCTGCATCTGTGTACTGCTCTAAGATTGTGATACTAGAGCGCACAGTAGATGATTACACGAAGACCCCTGTAAAGCCTCGAGATGTCAAAGCAAAGCTGACTTTTTATGTGCTGTGTAGTGGTGCAGAGTTTAAAGCTGTTATTGGTGCTGATATAGTGTGATACATGAAAGGCTTAACACAATAGATGATGACAGCGAATTTCTTTAACTCTTAAAGCATTGTTGAAATAAAAGGGAGCCATGGATCATGAGGAGAATATTGCTATATGCTTAATGAATTCATTTGTCTTTTGTGATCCCTGGTAATATCGCATATTACTAAAGATTCTAGCAATCTTAAATGTAAGAAAGAAAACTTTGTCATTTTGTATGATTGTCGTTTTCATAAAAACTCGAGTATTCCATTCTCGAGTTTGGAATGGAATGGAATGCTCGAGTGATATGAATTTGTTCAGAACGTTCTGCTGTGAATTTTTATGTCAATGCAACTATTTTTAGATCAAAATGTTTTTAGGTCATTATTTTTAGATCAATCGTTTCCCGATATATGAGTATTGCAACGACATAGAAAAGTAGATTGTCTTTAAAAAGAAAACTGTAAATAATATGCACTTTGTATGGTTTGCAAGAATCCCGGACGAAACCGTATAACTACGGCTCCGTCAAATAACTCTACTACCCACGGTTATAAGTTAAAGCTCAGCGTTAAACACCTTAACTAACTTTTTAAATTATTTTTTCAGTAATCAGATTTGGAAGGTCATTTCATCTGAAATTGTTAATGCTGTCTTATATACTAGTAACTAGTTATAATCGCATGTTTAATGCTATTCCGCAAAAAGCATATAGGAAAGAAATGTCAATGAATGATAAAAGTACAGATAGAAAAGTGTAGGTCTATATGGAAAAAGAACATTTAATAGCTATCAATGATTCTTTAACAAGCACTAACCTTAACCATAACACTTTCACTGATTTTTTCTGGTATGCGATTCTTTTTATACGTGACTTTTTCATATTTTTTTCGTATTTATGACATGCAATTTTTTGCATGTGGTTACTTTTATCATGGGGAATTTTTTTAAGTAATTAATCTGCATGATCTTTATAATTTTATACGTTATTATTAAATAAATGATGATCTGTAGTAGTGGTGACCTGTTGAGGGTATCTTTGAACAGAGCTGTAACTTGTAAAATAATATGCATAATTTCTAAAGTAACGTTAGTCTATTGCTTTTTATTGCGCATGACTTTTTATCATATTTTAGCCATTGTTTATGTCATTGTTTATATTGATTTTATATTTGCTATTTGTTAAATAAAGAGACTTTAGATAAATGATTAACAACATGTGTAATTTTTTGTTAAAATATTCACACGAGGTCACTTTCAATTTAACAACAACTAGCATTCTTCAAATCAGTTTGTGTTATGGAAGTCCAACAACTGACAGATATCATACTTTCATTGAAAAATATAAAATGATTGTTTCTTTCGTGCTAATACCTTTTGTACCTGTGACAACCGTTATTGAAAACGGAATGTGACGTACGTCCATGTCATAGGGAAACTATTTAATTATTTGAGGAACTATTTATGGGCACATTTTTTTAGTCAGGAAAACCGTGTATTTATAGGCACCTTTTATAAAGGAAAGTCCTTTGTTTTGGGACACACTTTATTAAGGATAATCAGATTAAAGGGCATTCTTTAGTTAAGAACAACTTTATGTTCTGATTCAAATTTTTGAAAAATTCTTTATACAACTATCTATTCACAAGTTAATTGAATTTCATCAAGTTACTTTTCCATAAAATATCAGCTACATTAAATTCAGTAGCTATTCAATCCATTCAATTCTATTCAATATAGAATGTGTTTTCATTCACTAAACGTCAGCTGACTATTCCACTGCAGAATGTTCTACATGAACCTCATGTTCATCAATATGTTCTTCGTGACCACCATTTTCTTCATTAACGTTTTCTTCATTAGTTTGTTCATCATGAACGGCTTGTTCTCCACCAAAAGTTTCTTCATGAACCACATTCTGTACTTCAGTATGTTCTTCAACAACAGTCGGTTCTTCAGTAACCTGTTCGCTTTGACGTTCTTCATGAACAGCCTGTTCGCCTCCAGAAAGTTCTTCTTGAACTGCTTGTTCTTCGTTGATTTCTTGTGTTTCTTCAACGGCTTGTTCTTTATTATGTTCAGTCTGATGTTCTTCATGAATGGCTTGTTCTCCCCTGGGATTTTCTGCAGTAATTGATTCTTCTTGTACAATTTCCTCATGAGTTTCTTCATGGGTGGTTTCTTCATGCGTGGTTTCTTCATGCGTGGTTTCTTCATTGGTGGTTTCTTCATGGGTTTCTTCATGGATTGTTTCTTCATGGGTTTCTTCCTGGGCGGTTTCTTCATGGGTTTCTTCATTAGTGGCTTCTTCGTGGGTGGTTTCTTCATGGGTTTCTTCATTAGTGGTTTCTTCATGCGTGGTTTCTTCATGGGTGGTTTCTTCATGAGTGTTTTCTTCATGTGTGGTTTCTTCATGAGTGTTTTCTTCATTGGTGGCTTCTTCATGGGTTTCTTCATGGATTGTTTCTTCATGGGTTTCTTCCTGGGTGGTTTCTTCATGGGTTTCTTCATTAGTGGTCTCTTCATGGGTGGTTTCTTCATGGGCAGTTTCTTCATGGGTGGTCTTTTCTCGGGTGGTCGCTTCATGGGTGGTTTCTTCATGGGTGGTTTCTTCATGGGTGGTTTCTTCATGAGTTTCTTCTTGACTGGTTTCTTCATGGGTGGTCGCTTCATGGGTGGTTTCATTCTCAGCCTCTTGATACGCGGAACCATCGATCTCTGCTTGACCTTCACCCTCTTCGTGACCTTCCCCAGCTACGTGACCTTCGCCATCAACATGACCTTCACCTTCTACAAGACCTTCTCCTTCTGAATGACCTTCGTCGTCTGCAATACCTTCACCTTCTACATGACCTTCGCCTTTAATATGACCTTCGTCTTCTGAATGACCTTCACCTTCTACATGACCTTCGCCTGAATGACCTTCTCCGTCTATGTGACCTTCACCTTGACCTTGATGACCTTCCGTTTCCCCTTCTTCATCATCACCTCCCTCGGGTGCCTCGAATTGGCCTTCACCCCCCTCCTCGATAGCGTCGCCCCCGAATCCAAATCCGTCATCCTGGCCCCCCTCCTCCCCAATCAATACGTCCCCATATGGAGTATCTTCCTCAATTTCTGTAAACAAATAAATATCTCAAATATTAGGTCAGTTTTCTGCTTTATTGTTCGAATTATTTTACAAATGGAATAATATGCGTTATCATTCAGTGTTCCAAATAGATTATATGATTTATTGAATATAGATATTTTATAATTAATAATATATTTACATATTTCAATAAACTGTTAATATATTTGAAGAATTGTTATTGTTTTATTAGCATTAGGATTTGTTTGCTTTTACCAACAAATCCTTTTACAACTAGGCTGTAACATTACTGTATAATTGTATTAAGATTTCGTTTGCAAAATATTTCTGTCTTTATGAAGTGGCATATTTTTTTGGCGAAATTAAATATTATCTCAAAACTAAAAGAAAAGTTTAAATGATCGGATAATATATGAGAAGTAAATATGATACGACCTACCCTCGTCTTCCTGTCCTACCGACCACCAGAGATCTCTACCGGCTGGTAAATAATAAACACCAGGTATTGATAATAAGCCTACACCATATTTATAATACATTATATTGATAATCAATCATAACATTGATAAAGCGCCACATTTATAAAACACCATTAATAATAACATGTCGTTTTTTCTAGGTTAATAACACTTTTTGTCAAGTTTTGTCAAATATACATTTTGTCATAAAATTCGCAACATTTTGCTTATGGCACTCTCCTTACTTTTTATTATTTTTTTCCTTAAAATTTCCTTCACTTATGATCAGCATCTTCTATAATATTATCAAATTATTTCCTATCGCAGTGGAAAAATTATTCCAAATATAATCTAAAGTTATTTTTTCAGTCATTTGATAGGTTAATTTGTTTAAATTTCACTGTTAGGATTCCGTTAAAAACTATAGTATACCCATGATTCACCCATTGAAATATGAAAGAAACAACTCAAAGTTAATCTCTGAGCATTTAGTTTATTACACGAGGCAATTTATTTAAATCATTTTCAATGAAAAGAGATATACTATACGTCTATTAACACTCGTAACTTTCACTTGTGATTAACTTACTCTTTATTTATATTCTTTGTCTTATTTTATTATTTTATGATCAGTCAAATAAAATAATTTTTTTACCCTTTTCCGCTGCCCCCTCCTCTCCCGGATGTAGAACAACAGCGGCGTCTAAAAATTAGCAAAAATTAGAATTTTAAAATGAATATATTAATAAATGATATATTTTATTTAAAATTTAATTTTTTAAATTAATTTTAATTTGATTGAAAATACTTTTAAATTTTTAAATTTTATTGATACAATTTTATTGACAGTAGAAAAACAGTTGAAGACAGTTTAAACAATATTATACAGTAAGTTAATAGTTTGAACAAGTATGGCAAATAAAGAACAAATTCGGGTTACACATGTTAAAACATTAAAAATTAAACAGTTAAAAAGTGTCTTGGGAAACAAAAGTTCCCAGCACTGCCGCTGCATTTCCCCGCTGCACCGCCAAAGCGAGGCGTTGCTTCAGGAAAGAGGTGGACCTTGGATCTCCTGAGACGATAGAGATCCGTCTGCCCAACTCATTCACAAAAGCAAGACTCAACGTGCCCCATGAACCCAGTGTCTCAAAAAACGACTGGGGACAAACTCGTTTTTTAATCGTTTTTGTTGTCAAATCTATTACTTTTATCACGGTGGCTAGTATTTAAAACCTATCAACGAGCGAATCGCGAGTTCAACCCTCGTTTAAAAGTTAAAAAATTCCAGCGCACAACAGTAGAGATATATTTTATTACAGCCTTTTGTTATATCATATTTGCCAGGTGTATCCGCATATAGAGCATTGTGTTGTCTAGTAGCTTTTTTGTAACTTTTATTTGCAACACAACGAAAGTTAAACAAAATCTTAAATAACACTGTGCAGATGAAGATAAAAGAAAGATAAAAAACTTCAGCAACGAATGTTAGATAAAAAAGAAAAACCTTAACTAACACAGTACGAGTAAATAAATTTTAGACGAACTTGATAAACGACATTTAATTGCTTGCAAAAAGTTAAAATCGAGTAGTCCTAAACTAAGTTAAATTATAAGGTAATTTAAATATTTGTAAATAGATAGAATATCATAAATTGAATTAATGAAAACAAATATATCAACACTAGTTTAAAAGAATATTTTATAGATAAGCATGTAATAAATAGTTCTTATATGTAGTTTCTTAAACAAGAGAATATTTGAGACTTTCTTACTGAATAAGGAATCATATCCCAAACTTTAGGGCCTAACAACTTAATACTATTCACCAATAATAATAATACTAATAATACTATTCATCCAAATTTACTGTTCTCGCTGAGACATGATAAAAAGTATTTACGAACGCTATGAGAATGAATAGTGGAATTTAATGTTCAAATAGTTGGAAAATAGAGAAGGAATATTATTTTTAGCATTAAACATAAAACTTGCAACTTGTAACAAATTTATATCGTAAATGTTCAGTTTATGTCATTTAATCAAAATCGGCTTACTCGAAGCTCGATAATTAGAGCCAGTAACAATACGCGAAGCCCTCTTTTGTAATTTAACTTCCGATTGTTTTTGATTAAATATATTTTTTACGTTAATCAGGCACTTTTGTCTTTTACAACACAGAATTACAGTACAATGAATTTGTTATAACGGTAGTTTATGTACTTTAGCCAGCTCTATACTGTTAACTTAGTTGTAACAGTATTTTTGGTGTTTACATAGTCAAATCCGCAAATTTACGGTTTAAAGTAAATACTAAATCTTGGTGTATACGTGCATAATAATAATACAATTAGATCTAATATCGTATTGTGATAGGTTATTAATTATTTTATAATAAACTCTTAGAAATTGCTTCAAGAATTCATCATAATTTCAATATATATTGCATTATTATAATGTTAAATGAGAATGGGAAAGCAGACATAAAATAAGAAGCAAAGTAGCATGCAGACGAGTGTATACTCCCCATAGTATTGTTTTCTTAAATTAATTGATCCAATTGAATTTAAACGCAAGTAAAGAATATTGATTTATGAGACACTGGGTTCTTGGGGCACGTTGGGTCTTGATTTTGTGAATGAGTTGGGCAGACGGATCTCTATCGTCTCAGGAGATCCAAGGTCCACCTCTTTCCTGAAGCAACGCCTTGATTTTGCGATGCAACGGGGAATGCAGCTACAGTGCTTTGTAAAGTGAAGTTCGTAAACAATGATATCAACAATAATTATTAGATTGCTGACTTGTTGCCCCGTCAACCAGCCTAGTAACAAGGAGTTTATAATTAGATAATTATTGGGCATGTTAATACTAATACTTTAGGCCTAATTGAAAGGTCTATTGTCTTTTGATTTAAAATCGCTCGCGGCTTGCCACATTATTTACTTTTTCACTTTGTTTTAATCCTACTTTTCCCGCCCCTTGAAATGTGCCACCCCTAGGCCGGGGCCTAGTTGGCCTAAAGGTAAATACGGCACTGTACTTATTATATTATACCAACAGTACAGGGCTTACTTATAGTATGCTATAGTCAAGATATCAATTACAAATACTATGATCGGCCCTAGTGATTCACAATTTCTTAAATAGATATTTACTAAAGAATATATTATTCTTAATCATATAATATTCGGTAATATATTTCATAACAATTCAATAATATAAAGTAAGATGTATTGTATTTTACACCCGTTTCTCATCAAATATTCACTAATATTTGCTGAGGCAAAAAAACGTGCGTGAGCCGGGAGTCGAACCCGGATCAATTGCTTGGAAGGCAACTATGCTACCGTTATACCACTCACGCTTGTGTATTGGCATTGCTTTTATCATGCAAGCAGAGCTGGTGCTCTCAGTAGCCGCTTAAAATGAAGCAGTACAAAATAACAGCAAATACAATAATACTCACTAGATGCCGCCGCATTTCTTTTTTTTCTTGCGGCAGTTACTACTTGCAACAATAAATGGAAAAACTGATCCTACAGGGCAGAACTAGCATTTTGATTGACGGTTTCAAAATTAGTTGGCTCCCAATCGGTTTCGCACCGAATCGAGTTGGGGTTAGAAATGGTTGGGGTTAAAATTTGGATTCAGTTTTGCTAAATCAAAACCCTAATCATGACTAAAGTTATGATTATGGTTAATGCGACGGATCAGACATAGTTTGCAGTTATTTTCGAACAACTTTTATCTAACTTTTACTTTTAAAATATCGCTCATTACTTCCATTTTTAATGACCGACAAGCGGCGAAAACTAAAGAAACACAGATCAAACCATAAAATTAATTCATTCAAAAGTGCTCGATGTAGTTTGACTACCATGATGAGACTTGATTTATTAAATTATTAATTCTTTCTTATATCTGTATTTATTTTTAAAACAACATGTGATGCGCAACCGAATGGGACCTAAATGTAATATAGTTTAATAAAAATGTATTATTCAGAAGTTTACAGCGCATTGTTATAAAAATGTCTCGAATGATAGTAGTTGATCTATAGCTTTACTTAATTACGATGTATACTATATAGGCTTTAGTAAATCTCTACACTCCGGGTAACCGACAAAATGGCCCCTAAAAGACGGCCGTACGGGCCCCGTCAAAAAACCGTGTCAAAACGACTGAGATAAAATGACCACACGACAATTAATCGGCCCGACAACACGGCTACTGTCAAAACACGACCACCGACAAAAAGGTCCCCGATAAAACGTCCTAGATAAAATATCCCTGATAAAACGGCACCGACTAACATGCCACTAACATGACCGGCGAGAAGTTAATTAATTAAGTTAATTAAAATTATAGAATTTTAATTATTATTTAATTTATTAAATAATAATTCAATGAATGAATGAATGAATTAACAAATAAATTATAATTAATATAATTAAGCCTAATTACTTTCGTTTATGAATTATTTTTTAATTAGCTATAAATAATTAAATGTGATTAATTAATAGACTTAAATAACTAAAATAAGTTAAGTTGTTAATTAAAGTTAAGTAGTTAACAATCATCATGCAAAATTAATTAAAAGCATGTAGCCTAATTGTAAGAAATCACATGCAATGAGAATGAGGATTGCAACCTGTCTTTACCTCCTTATATAATATTATAATCTCGAGCCATATCGCCAATTTGTTATAATTGCTACTTATTAGTTATTGACAATTATAACTCTCAAGTATCTGCATGGAAGGCATTGCGAGAGAATTATAGAATTTTGAGCTACTTAAAGACTGGCTACTTTGTCCACTTTTGCAAATCAATCTGTTCTAAAGAAAGTCATAGCAAATATAAAGTTTATATTTCATTTCTAAGAGTAAAAGATACACGTCCACAAAAATAAATATTTTAAGACCAAGAGTCTAAAAATAGCACTAATATTTGTGAACAAAATAATCATGGAGTGCAAAACTTCAGACAATTCGTTTTTAAGTAATAGAGCACGTTGAATAAAGAATGCATTAGTGACAACAGAAATAACAAGCATCGTGTGGAAACATCTGCCAAAATCCAAGATTAGGCTTCGTGTTCATTATCTTCATGAACATCCATCGCAGAGCTACGGCGGCCAACATTGTTGTCACTGCGACCGAAGCCACTCCGCATCAATAAGCCGAGGATTTCTGAAAATACATTAAAATATTGCAGAAGTTAAATATTTTGTGTACACTCAGTCACACGTTTAAAGAGTATTTAAAGCAACAAAAAAGTAACAATTTAATTAATATCAAACGGCTAGAATTGTTTGAGAAGTTAGTCGGGGTCGCGCGATGACAGGGGGAGGATATAAAAACTTCATGAGGAAAATTCTTTGTGCAACAAAAATAATTAGAATAAAATCTCATATTACAAAAACAATAAGATATTATTTCATAAACCATCTCTTTAATGAAATAATATAATCATAGGATTAAATAATATCATCGTAGGAAATAGTATCATCATAAGATTAAAGGCTTTGATCCTTCCAGCATTAAGTTAAGAATTTTCCAGGTATCTAATATGATAATTGTGTCAATAATAAATAATTGAATTAATAATAATATTACCGTTATTTGACAAAATAAGTAAGCGTCATATTAATGACCACGCTGCTGTTACTCCAGGGTGAGCCAAAAGTAACACAGTAAAAAGTAAATATTTCATAATAATAAAATACTGTATATTAGAATAAAATGTGCTATATTTAGAGTGTATAATAATAAAGTTTGTTGCCATATAATATGTTTTATTATAAGGTG
>JAQIXG010006544.1:0-10217 GCA_034700105.1 Oconnorella tubifera
ATTGTAATTGTTTAGTAACGGAAATAGAGTTTTCTTATATCTGAAATAAATCTTCCATGCCTGCAGAAAACTAGTCTACAACTGACTTGTGAGTGTTTCTATCTGCCAGGTAAAGATTCAGGGACAGAACAGAGAAATGCTGCAGGCTGCCTGTCAACAGTTTCTTGGCAAGAGAGAAGAAGACATCAGACGTATAGCGCTAGAAACACTGGAGGGACATCAACGCGCTATCATGGGCAATATGACTGTGGAGGTAATGTCTTTATTCTGTCTAATACATGGGGGGCGGCAATATGACTGTGGAGGTAATGTCTTTATTCTGTCTAATACATGGGGGGGGGCAATATGACTAAGGTAATGTCTTTATTCTGTTTAATTCTTTAACATGACACTTTATATATATGAATAGGATTATGGTTAATATTAGGGTTAAGATTATTGTTAATATTGTTTATTAATATAAGTTTCTATTGACCGTATATACACAAACAGGAGATCTACAAGGATCGTAAGAAGTTTTCTAAGGCCGTCTTTGAGGTGGCATCATCAGATCTGGTCAACATGGGCATCAGCGTCGTCAGCTATACACTGAAAGATGTCAAAGATGACGAGGTTCTGTCTAGTTATTATGACTAGCTAGAGTTTACAGAACATTTTAACTAATGCTCTTATTTTAATATAATTGTTAAATAAGTTTTGACTCATACACATGTGTGTTGTTGTTGTCAGGGTTACCTACGTGCCCTAGGAATGTCACGTACAGCTCAAGTGAAGCGTGACGCAAGAATAGGAGAGGCAGAGGCGCGACGTGATGCTGGCATAAGGGTACGTTATTGTTATAACGTTATTACTTTTTACAGCGCTATATTAGTGTCACAAGTTAATGATACCTAGGTCTTGATCTGTTAGGACCATGGCTCATGGTCTAAAGTCTTTTAAAAATGGTCTTATACAACAGTAGTATCAGAATTCTGTTAGATTTGATTAGTTTCAATTAGAATTCAGCTAGGTTTGTCAATTACATTACTCTTACTGTATAATGTGAGGACTTGTTGCACCCTTTAGTGAATGTTTTTATAAAGGAAGCAGTAGCTGAAGAACAAAGAATGGCAGCCCGTTATGTCAATGATATAGAGATAGCTAAAGCGCAGAGAGACTTTGAACTGAAGAAAGCTGCTTTTGATCAGGAAGTACAAACTAAGAAAGCTCAGTCAGAACTGGCTTATGCTTTACAAGTAATCGTTGCTTTATTATCATCATTATCATCATATGATTACAATGATGTAGTACATCATTTTGTTACTAGTTGATCAATGATTATAATTAATGGTATATTTCATTATCGGTATTGTCAACAAGATTGACTTTAACTAATCACTTTCATTATGCTTCATTAAGTATAATTAAAATGATAACACTTGTTGATGACACTTGCATTCATTCACTTGTCACTTGTTGATGACGCTTGCATTCATTCACTTGTCGCTTGTTGATGACACTTGCATTCATTCACTTGTGATCAGGCCGCCAAGACAAAGCAAGCTATTAAGGAAGAGCAGATGCAGATCACAGTGATAGAGAGAGGTCAGCAGATACAAGTACAAGAACAAGAGATAGTACGTAGAGAGAGAGAGCTAGACGCCACAGTACGTAAGCCAGCAGAAGCAGAGAAGTATAGGCTGGAGAAACTAGCTGAGGCCAACAGGTACTAGAATAGAGTAATATGTAGAGTAGGAGTAATATAGAGTAATATAGTATAAGAGTAATGTAACTTGTATAATGATACAGTTATAAGATTATTGATTGTTGCATGTTGTTGTTGTAGAAATCGTATAATGTTTGAGGCACAAGCTGCGGCTCAAGCAGTACAGGTTCTGTGGATACATGATTTACTTAGCTCTGTTATATAAAACTGATTGATTCGATGATTGACTGACTTGTTAACGTACTGACTGTCTTATTGGCTGATAGATTGAATGATTCTTTGATTGATTGATCAATTACTATATAATTGACTGATTGATTCACTGATTAATTAATACATAATTGATTGACTGATTGACTGATGGGTTGATTGATTGATTGACTGATTGATTGACTAATTGATTGACTGATTGATTGACTAATTGATTGACTGATTGACTGATTGATTGATGGATTGTTAGATGAAAGGAGATGCAGAAGCGTTTGCTATTAGTGCTAAGGCGAAGGCTGAGGCTGAGCAGCTGATCAAGAAAGCAGAGGCTTGGAAGGAGTACCAAGATGCAGCAGTGGTAGACATGGTACTGGATACATTACCCAAGGTAGAGTACTTGTATATAGTAGACATGGTTGTACTGCATGCATTACCTATATAGCTATATAGACAGTTATATAATAGTCTAGCTTATTGGCTGACAGTTATATAATAGTCTAGCTTATTGGCTGTCAGTTATATAATAGTCTAGCTTATTGGCTGACAGTTATATAATAGTCGAGCTTATTGGCTGTCAGTTATATAATAGTCTAGCTTATTGGCTGTGTAGATAGCGGCAGAGATAGCTGCTCCGTTGTCTCAAGCAAAGAAGATCACAATGGTGTCTATAGGTAAAGGAGACATGGGCGCGTCTAAGCTGACCAATGAGATACTAGCTGTCATGGAGCGTCTACCAATCGTAATTGAGGGACTGACTGGAGTCAGTATGAGCAAGGTGGCATTTAGTTTGTACAATAATCGCTGAGTTATTAAAGGATGCAGCAAGTGGTTAATTTTCGTTAGTGAATCGTGAAGTATATAGATATTTGAGCTTATGTGTACTTATGTGTGTTTGTCTTCTTGTTTATCTGTTTGTCTGTTTATCTACTCATGTCTCTTTCTTTGTCTGTCTATGTATCTGTTTGTATGTGTTATGCTTTGTCCTTCTCTATGTGTCTGTCTGTCTCACTGTCTACCTTTGTTTATATGTTTGTTTGTCAGGCTATCAAGACTTCACAACGTAGACTGTAGATTGAGAAATGCTGTCTATAGTTCAACTGACTGAAGACTGACTAAAGACGGCACTTATTCCAACCAATCAAAGCCTTCTTGTCTTTGTGGCCTTTTTCTGGCAGCTCTCAACTTATGAATAATTAATTAGCCGATGAATAAATAATTATCAGTACATGAATATTTAATTATTTATCAGTTATGTAATTAGAATTCATGAATAATTTATAAATTTTCGAATATATGAATAAATAATTAGCAATTCATGAATAATTAATGATTGGTTAACTGGAAAAATATTTCCTTAAATTTTAATCAATTAGTATGTAAAGTGAATCACTCAACAATGAAGTGATATTAGAAGTGATTTTCATCACTTGGTAATGTATATCTCGTATAATATATACAAGTAGTCTATTGTAGATAATATACAAGAAAGTGTTTAGAGAATGATATATGGCTTAGAGAACATGTCATGTTTGAAATTATTCCATATTTCAGACATAAAACAGCGTCTTTAATAAGACGTGTGCTTGTATGTGGCTTTGTATGTGTGTGTACCCTATTGTGTACTTGTAAATGATTTCACATAAGTTTATTTTGTTTATATAAGTGAGATAAAATTATTCAGTCTGTACGTTTCAATGTTGAGACTTGATTGCATTAATGTAGTGAAATACAAGTTGAGACTTGATTGCATTGAATTAGCAACATTATTTAGCTAACTACTCGCTAATAAGTATAATCAAGTTTAAATCAGTGCACAAACTATCAATTCATAACTTAAGAGAGCAGGTTAAACCTTTAATCATGAGTTTTAAACCTAGTTTAAACCTTGCATCAACAAACTTGTCGAAGCTTTGATAATACAAACATTTTTCTGAGCAACTGATCAAAGTTTTGATGATATTTGAAAGATTTCTTATTTTTGAGTATAAATTCTGTTTTTAGACAAAAGAGATTTTTATTGGAGAAATTTTTCTCTTTTTAGTCATTTTATTCAAAGTTCTTTGTGTGAAACTTTCTGTATTTAGTCGTAGATTTATCCTATATATAGTGACACGTTAATAGTTTTACTGCATGTATTGTTGCTTGTATGTGTGCTTTGATCTGTCTCTAACTTGCCGCTTTACTTGGAACCTGGTTGTGTTGGGTTTGAATCCAACTGACTCGAATATTTACAGCAAGTCTCACATTGAATACTTGGCACAGAAAATCTTTTTCTTTTGTTCAGGTTTTTTTAAATAAATTTTATTTTATATTTTTTTGTTAATTTTTGAAAGTTAGCGTTTTACATTAAAGTATAGATAATTGAAAATACATTCATCTATTCTTTGAAAATACATTCAATTCTACACTTTCTGCATAATATATATGTTTATCTCTATTATATTGAAACTCTTTTTCAGTGCAATTGATCATTTGTAACATTAGAAAATTGTGCAATTGCAATCATCAGGGAACCCCCCCCCCCTAATATATTTATTTATATTTTTAAATTGCCCTTCTAACTATAAAATGACCCCCCAACAATAAGCCGCTTTGAATCCTTGTTGTAATGTAAATTAAAGTGATTAATTTACATTATGTATTATATTATGCTTATTTGTACTAATCATATATATATCTATATATCACACGCAGCTATTATATATTCATATATTAATTGATTGATATTTATATATGATAATTAGACAAAGAAAGATCTATTTTTATTGTTTCTTTGTTGCTTTTATTTCTCCTTATTATCTTAATTTGTGTAGAAAAGAAACTAAAGTCCAGAGTTTGAGCCCAGAATGTGTCTCTCATATTTAGCTGACTTGCTGCATCCTTTAGCAGGACACTTAATTAAAATATTTCACTACTTGCTGCACCTGGAATGCTACAGCTGTGTTGTGGCTGTAAGTCATAAAGAGTATTATTGTAAACTTTGAGCTTAAGTTATAGAAATGCTTAACTAATATTACAAAAGATAGCTATTAGTAATAATTTCTTTCTTCATTGATATAAAAACCCAGCAATGCGGCTGCTTTAGAATCTTTTATTTGACATCAGACAAATTCTATTTGTTTTGACATCTAGCATTAGAATTTATTAAATCATTTCTTGTTGTATCTTTATTTTTACTGCATCAGTTCAAAATTAAGTAGAGATTCAATATTATGTACATTATTGGTTACATTTTGAATAAACTTCAATTGTTATAAATGTCATCTAACTTAAATAAAACAGTTTATTGTGAGTAGATTTATTAAAACTTTGCTTTATTGATGGTCGGTGAAGTATAGTCTTGAAGTAGATGCAGCATAACAGCCTAACAAGTATATACATATATATATATATATATATATAGTAAGTATAATACAAACATTTACTGTATATAGCAAGTATAATACAAACATTTACTATATAACATTATACAATAATATCACTGCATATAATCTAGAATTCCAAGATGAAGGTTGAACCAAATATAGTAAAAGATAAATTAGGTTTAATTCATAAACGATATCATCAATTTAACTGATAATCCAGACATCTTGTTAAAGGATGCAGCAAGTCTTTAAGACACTGCATATGACTCTAATCTGGGATCATGCCAGATCCTACCCTTTAACCACTTAGCCAGAAAAGAAAGATGAAGAAACAAGAAGATCTACCATGACAGTCCAGAGCCTGTTCTCTGCCTCTACCCAGACAAGAGATCTCTTGTCATCATAGAACACATCATCTGTTACTTCTTCTTGTTTACGAGGCAAGCAATGAAGGAAGACCCAGTCACTAGAAGCTTCCTTACACAGCTGAGTATATGGTGAAGAAACAGGAAAAAAGTGAAACAATGCAGAAATACATAGAAATGATACAAACTAAAGCAATGAAGAAATGATAACGAAACAACGAGCAGAGAAATGAGAAACGATATAATCACGTGTAAATGACTTACCTCTCTGTTTACTTGATATCCAATAAAAGCTTTCAGTCGTTCTTGCTTTTCTACTTCCTGTCCCATACTGATCCATGTATCCGTGACAACCACATCAGCCTGTCTCACTGCCTCGCGTGGATCATTAGTAAACATTACTTGACTGACACCAGACTATATTTAGTAAACATTACTTGACTGGTATCAGATTATGTTTAGTAAATATTACTTGACTGGCATCAGACTATATTTAGTAAACACTACTTGACTGACACCATATTATATTTAGTAAATATAAAAATATCTAATAAGATGTAAAGAAATGAAATACGAATATAATAATATAAAGTATTATTGACAATGAGAGATAGAAAGCATATTTTGTCCATTGATATTCTTTCAAATTAAACTGACTAAAAAATAAATTCAAAGCTTAAAGTTGTACCTCTTGATAAAGTTGGATGGCATCATTAATGATTTCTTGCTTGCACTCATAACCCTACAAGGAAAGAAAACTAATAAATCTACCTAATTGTCAACTGATTCGTCTACTCAACTCACAACACAGTGGTCCCGGATTGAATACCATTTCTAAAAAACACGAAATATTTAAATCATTTAATTAAAATATGCATGTTTCAACACCTTAGCTGTTGCAATGTGTAAATGAATACAGACCTTAGGTGTTGCAATGTGTCAATGAATACAGATCTTAGGTGTTGCAATGTGTAAATGAATACAGACCTTAGATGTTGCAATGTGTAAATGAGTACAGACCTTAGGTGTTGCATGTGTAAATGAATACAGATCCTAGGTGTTGCAATGTATAAATGAATACTGACCTTAGGTGTTGCAATATGTAAATGTATGCCAAGTTTAGGACAAGCCATCAACAATGAATGAACAATGTTATTACCATCACCCACCCAAGCCAACTTCAAGCCTGTCAATCTACCGAAATGTTCCTAATGCACCAATCAAATATTAACTTTTAGAAAGCAATCATCATTTTCTATTATCAACTTTATAAAAAGAACTGAAAGTTAAACTTAACTCTTGTTCTGGTTAAAGAAGTCATAGCTTGTAAACAATCAGTGCAATTAGGGAACAAATTATCATCATTTATTTAACTCAACATTAAAGTACATCAGTTGTACAGAAATATTGTAAAGATAAAGATCATAGTTTTAGAGATATAGGTATGTTCTAAACACAAATAAAGTACTTTATATACAAAGTACCTGTAGTGTGAGCAAGTCAGCAAGTATTTGTAATGGATGGTAAGTATCTGAGAGACCATTTATGATAGGTACTTTAGATGTAGTACTTAACTCTGTCAGTATTTCATGACCAAATACTCGAGCAAGTATTAAATCAACAAATCCTGATATTACTCTACAGAAGTAATATAAAGACGCATACTTAAATCTCTATATGATAATGAATCATTGATGATGAAGATGAGAATGATGATGATGATGTAAAATGATGATAAACTGTTGTCTCTTAATAAATTATTTCAAAGTCCTTGCAATGTCAAGTATTTTCAGGCTATCCTCAAAAAATTATATTAATATCAAAATTACTGTTTGTCAATGATATCAAAGACAGTTTGCTTAAAGGGTGCAGCAAGCAAGAGACATATAGCTCGCTACAATACATTTTGAATGAGAGACATTTGCCTCCAAGACCAGCATTCTAACCCTTCAGTTACAATCTTTAAATACAATATTAGCAATAAATTAACAGAATTTGTATAACTATATATTCAGTATTGATATAAATCTAATGAAACAAAAACTAAACACAAGTTATAAACAATTAATAAATAAAGAAGATACAAATATAAAGTATAAATGTTTCCACCGTCCAGAGTCTTGCACTGACTCACTGACTCCTAAGTGAATGTCATCTGGACTCAAAAAAACTGACTTACCACCCAATAAACCAAATCCTGTAGCAACAAAAAACATTCAATCATTCAATCAATCGTTCAATCATTCAATCAGCTATTGAAGATAGATGATGATATTCAAGAGATATATTACTTCACAAGCTGCCTTATGACTTATTTAAGTTCTGAAATTTCTTTCCAACATAAAACTAATAATTATTTAATTTAATAATGAACAGCCGAGTCAACCTAGGAGTATAATATTTACTTAATAATTTGGAATGAACACGAAACTAAGAATTTGCATATAGTTTAATTATCTATTATCAATTTAACCAACCAACCTACTTCCATTGACATTCTTGTTCTTGTGCTTCGCTTCTGAAAGATGGAGGCCATTGACTTGCCTTCAAGTGGTCTATACAACTAAATATAAACAAAAGTTAATATTGTAATTGAACAATTTAAAATTATAAAATAGTGAAATATCAAAAGTTATCCTAAAGGCAAATCACTCACTTACCTCTTTTTGTTTTTTAATGCGTAATTTCAAGTCAGCAGCAGTCCATAACAAGGTCTCAATCTCTGGTCTTGAAAACTGTTTTAATGTTAAGAAATGCTTTCCTACAAATGATATCCCTTTCAAACTGAAACAAAACATCAAAACAAACAAATTCTGATTAATTATCAACGCAAATATCAGTACATTAAAACTGAAATCGATAAATGACATGATTGACTTAATTAATACCATATCAGAATTTGAATTTTCAATTAGACAATCTTCAACTATAGCCTGCTAAAACTGCAACAAAACTTTTACAAACTGATTCAGTTAATTAGAATTTTCAGAAACGTACAAATAATAAAGCTATTGACACTCTTGAAACTAAAATATAAATTGTTTTTTAACTCTTTGAAGACAATTGACCAACCTCATTTTTCTGGTTTTAAATGCAAATCACAAAATGTTTCTATGAAATCTCATCACGTATAAGACTGTCTTTCTCACACGGTCTTTACAATACACTGTTTTCATTCAATGCTTTATTGCTATTTACGATCTTCAAGATCTAATTGTTGTTGTTGACTGATATAGAATATCGATACAAGTTTCACAATAGCGCAGCATTTCAACAAAGCCCTTCTTACTTACGTCTGTAACTTTATTCTTATCTCTTGTCTAAAACTTTGCCACAGGGGTAAATGTTTAAATCAGTTTGATAATGGGCTCACACTCACTGCATCATTCGACTCGCCGTTATAACCTCGACCGTCTTTCTGCACTTTTCTGACTCAAACAGAACGCCATCCAATCAGAAGAAGGGTTCATTAAACGGCTCAATAGCTGAATAGAAGACGTGGCTCTAGCTGTGTCATTATTGTAGTTCTACTTATGCCACGCCCAGTAATTTATGCATCCAGTATGCGACGAAGAATAAGCAATTGTTGAATATCTTATAACAGCTTAATTGTTATTTGAATAGTTTTTTGTCAATAAAAATTGTTCTGTGAACTTTGAGTAAAGTTCAACAATTAAGCTCTAATTATAACCCTAACCCCATCCCTAACTCTAATCTAATAATTGTTTCAACACTAACCCTGATAAAAATACACGTGACTTGATACGCCATCGTCTATTGGTGCTTACATTCCTGTATGACTCATTATGTTGATTAGTGTGCAGAAAGACGTCGAGGATATAACGGCGAGTAAAATTCGTCGTAATAATTCAAAATATTACTGGGCTGCTGATAATTCATTTTGGCTAAATCTATGCATACATTTTCTGAGTAAAGCTAGTAAGCTACCACGAAGCTAATGCACTATTAACTTACATTAAATCCAAGCATTTCTGCAACATTTAATAATGATCAAATTTATCCTTTGTTTATCAGCAATTTGCAACAACTGATAAAATCAAGGTCTTACCGTTCTAATCTTTGTAAACTAGAGATCCAACAATCTTTTTTATTCTAGTAACTTTCCAGTAGTTGCAGTCAATGAATGTTGCATGAAAAAAGCAAGCGAATAAAGTTTTTGTTTGACTATAAACGTAAATATCAACTTTGACCTGTAAAAATGTCTGTAAATAAATTGCAACAAATGAAACAAATCTTATCTGTTTTAGTTAAAGGTCAGGGATTCGACAGAGTCCTTGGTAAGGTAAGATTAGGAGACGAGGGAAACATTGTTTATGCAGTAATATTATGACTATAGATTTATATAGTTTAGAATAGATTTACATGGCTCTCAAAATATTGCTTGACTTATGAAGTTTCACTAGGTCAATATATAATGCTAGAATACTGCATCTTAATGATACAATCATTCAGATGCAAGCATTCAGATACGGGCATCATTCAGATGCAAGCATTCAGATACGGGCATCATTCAGATGCAAGCATTCAGATACGGGCATCATTCAGATGCAA
>JAQIXG010006545.1:0-10209 GCA_034700105.1 Oconnorella tubifera
TTGTGATGAAAAAGATTTATATAATCACAACCTGATGCAGTTGAGCCGGCCATGTAGAAGGTAGGCGACCTCCTGGGACAGAACGGGGCCCAGTAGCTGTGAGGGTACGATAGAGGGCTACACCTGTAGACTGGGCTGGGTAAAAGCATTGCACTATAGCGTGTACATTAGGACTTTCTTGAGCGAATGTTAAGTCAACTGGCCCAGCCGTGAAAACCAGTAATATCAACGGAGCTCCATTACCTATAAAATAAAAATAATATATGAATATTATATAAATAAGCCATCACACTAACATAACAACTATCGACAAACCGCAAAGCTAATGTTTTCACTTAATGGCAGTAGGTTTAAGACAGTCAGTCACACTAAAAATCCATTCACACATTTAAAAAAACCAAATATCAATTATACCTCACGTGACTTGTCTCAATAAAATAGATGAAGCAAGTTTTCTCTATGAGCCGAATTAGGCTCATTTTATAAATAATTATTACTCCATAATAATATTCTGATTTCATCAAACTAAAATGTAATTAAATGAAACTAACTATAAAATATGGCATCCTTAAGAAGCTGGAGCTGCTTGCCAGGAAGATCTAACTCTGATCTATCTCTACTTTCTGCTTCTACATGTATACCTAGAATTATTTACAAAATAATAACCACAAATGTAACATTTAAATTACTATATTCTGATATTCACAGCTTCATCCATCTAAGATCAAACAATGATAAAGGGGTAAAGTAAGACACGACATTCCACACGCTTTTTAGACAAGGTTTTGCAACATTACTAATCTCTCTAATTCTATCTCCTGTTTGTCAAATAATAATATTACACAATACGCATTATACATACTACATAGTTACACTTGCACTGAAATGCTATTAAACAATATCAGAAATAAATCTGAGACCTGTTCCCAGACAGACGATTACAAAAGATGAACCAGTAACAGCCTGCTTCACTTTCTCACTGTCATAATTCAGACACCTCGTGTTGTCACAGCCAGACGTGTACACTGTATGATCACTGAGTGAACTCAGACCTTGCAGGGGTGTAGTGGTAAACTTGGGATCAGGGAGAGGAGTGTATGTCCCAAACAGTTCGCTTGAATTGTCTCCCATTGGACCAATAATCTAAAGATTTGGAAATAATGAAACGAGCTGGATTACCATAGCCAAGATTAATATTTATGGTTGATTCCAGTGAGCCTACATGTGAACAGATTCTATAGATATGTACTGATTTTTTAAAATTGGTTAAATCATACAATGCTTTTATGTTTAGCAATGACATCATATAACAAGATGACATCATAGTCGAATGATATAACAGCAATAACTATAGAACTTAAACATTTTAACCAGTATATAGATATAATGACTTCTTTAGTTAAACAGACTCCCTGTAATCCATAATAAGACTTTATCAGGAGCTTAATAATAAACCTGGATTCAAGAATTGGTATACACCAAAGAAACTCATAAAACAAACCATTATTAAACTCACCGATAGTCGTGAATATCTTTTAGTCAAAGGTAAAATTCCATTGAAATTTTTAAGCAGAACAAATGACATGGTAGCCACCTGATTGGCCAGCTCTCTGTGGGCGGGGCTTAGCACGACTGACATGTCAATTGACGAATAAGGATTCATGTCAACCGGATCAAATACACCCAATCTCATACGAGTGTAGAAAACTGGTTTCATGCTTTCTTTAAATTCTTCCAAAGTCAACAAGCCTTTCTGTATGGCTGTAGGAATGGTCTATTAAACAAAGATGATTTATAATCAAGTAGCCTTTTATAAAAATGTTAAATTACTCTACTGCACATATTCTATATTCACGTTTAGACACCAAAAACTTAACACGAAAATGTTTGCCAATTTAGAAATAATGACTACTGAAATACTATTGAAATAATTTTATATTTCAGTTACAGCAACGTACAAAGTACTACATTTTAAGGCATCACACTTATTGATAATGTGATGCAGTGATGAAGCATGTGATGATGTCATAGCGTGAGGCAATTTTAGACATTGATTTATGTTGTACCTGAAAGACAAGATTATCTCCATCACCGATTTGAGCACTGCATCCTGAGAGAACAGCGGCAGCAGCAGTTTCTTCATATGTCTTAAAGTACTTATGAGCATCAACGACAAATTCAAGAGCAACATCATCGCTGATAACAAATCCTTCAAAATTCCATTCTTTGCGTAAAACATCAGTCATCAGTCTCTTGTTAACACAGGCAGGTATACCATTGAGACTGTGTAATAGAAATAAAATTAATTAAGAATTACAGGATTTCATATAAAATTATAAAAATGCGTTTTATTTATTGTAAGAAACAAAACACAACGATAGCTATATTATACGTGCAATGTAATCAATACACCAAAATGCTAAAGTCTGCATATATATGTAATTAAAAAATACAATTATTACACTACACTAATACATCTGGTATAACAGATGAGACATATATTCATAATAAAAAAGTTAATCAGTATAAAGACTTACCATTAACTAAGCAACTTATCAAAATTAATTTAAATTAATTCATCTGCCCAACCTGTTGTAACTACACATGATGTTCAATGCTCCCGCTCTGATGCAAGCTCTGAACTGAGGAAAGAAAGTCATTCGTAAATCACGCTCTGAAACCTACAAAAAACATTATACTTAACTCTTATATATAATTTAACTTTACAATTTTCATTTGTAATTTCAAATGTTACAGATAGGCTATATAATAGAGAAATAAGCACAAAGAACAAAGAGTATATAGTCCCTTAGGTGACAAAGTTATCAAATATATGTCAAAACCGAACACTTTTATGCTAAAATTTTGATAGAATGAAATAGACTAACTAAAATAAACATAGAGAGAAACAAAACTCCATAATGAAAAGAACTGTTGCAAAAATATTAATCACTATAACATCATTAGATTAAAGTAACTTTTGTGCTTCAGTTTAAATAATGATGATGAATGATAGTACTAATAAAATAAGAAATACGTACCTTAGCATCAAAGCTAAATCGCGACACCGGAATATCCTCTGGTCCTGCGTATGCAGCAAAGTGTTTACAACCGGTGTTAACACGAATGTAACGCGCGTCATTGCCTCTCAGACCTTTAACATACTGCGTCACCAGCTCTCCTGTCAAATATGGATCCTCTCCATACGTTTCCTGTATAATCAGTAGACAAATCTAGCATTAACCAGAATTTAGCTGAATGTTTGCCAAAATCATCAGGTATTTCCAGATCTTTATTTGCATAAAAAAATTAAACACATAACAAGTAGATTGAGTCAAACGACACAACTTAAAATGACCAAACTATCATGATTTTAAGATTCCCACTGAGTAATCATTTTACGAAACATGCAATTTATTAATATTGCTTCTCTACTGCTTTCATCTACAAGTTATTACCATCTAACATCTCCAATTTACATTTTAAGTTCATAATCAATAATAAGATCCCAACCAGACTCCTCCCCCAAAGGGGATGTCTCATGATGTTGATGACAGGTGACAGACAGCTGAGGCCACTCCTATTAAACACTCCGTGTTTTACGTCGTCATTGTAAATAGCGCGTATTTCGTTTGAAACTGCCGTCGTCATATTAAATAACACTTCACGACTGTAAAACCAAACGCATATGAGAGTGAATAAAATCTTTGTAAAAACAAAACACTTGCACATAAATGATTCCATAATGAAAATATTGTCTCAAATTTATGTTCGAAACATTTTACTAACTTCTTGCAACCCTAAAAGATGCTAGTTTAACTAGATTGCATCTTAATATTCACAAATGATTATCGCAACACTCAGCTCAATTAGCATAAATAAGATTGAAATTCCAGCGTGCAAAACACCCTAAAAGTACACTAAACTATAAAAGACAAGAAATGTAACTTCAGATACCTAAATGTAGCACCAAGACCAAGCGCTTCAGGAAAAGCTGTAGCATTCCTATTAGTGTACCCTCTCAAACATTCAGTCATCCACTCATAAGGTTCTATACCTAGACGAGGGATACCAACTGGAGGAGTATAATGCCTGACGATGCTCTGATTGACCAACTCTTCCAAGGTCAAGCGGTCAACAAGGTCATTGACCCTCACGTCCCAAGCGAGGGATGGATCCTGGAAGGGATATTTGACGGCAGACGCTCCGAAGGCCAGGAGAGAAAGGAGTAGAAGAAATCGAAGCATCATGATGGCTGTAAATATAAACGAATATATTATTGGATGAATAATACATAATATGTGATGTAAGATACATGAGGGAGGGGGGAGGTGGGGGGTGGATGCAAAAAGTATTTCTTCATAAAAAGGATTGGTGTTGTATACAAAAAAATAACAACTGACTCACTGGGAGTTACTCACAATTTAGGGGGGGGGGTGCGTAGGGAGATGAGGGAGAAGAATAATCCAAGTGGAGTGGGGTTGGGGTAAAAACGCATAAAAATGCAGCAAAAATACATGCATTCATCATCTCAAGGTGTAATTTCACAAATACTAGTTTTTTCCAGGTAATGCCGGGTACTGCAGCTACTACTAACTAAAGCAACAGCATTATGAAAACATATTCAACAAACTGAAGTAAATTTTAAATATAATCCCCCTCTCAAGCAATTCTAAACCACGAAAGCCCATAGAATCCAATAACAATCATAAATATATAGGCCCGTATGTAAACATAATCTTGTACACATTTTAACATCTTTTAGAAAAAAAAACAATATACCACCTCCCCCTTACAAATTGCTATTCTGCTGCTTTAAATTGTTATTTTTGGTCAGCCAATCTTTTTTGCAGCGAATCAGTTCATCGTCAAACTGAAACCTTTTTCTTACCGGTAAAGAGCTACACTTCGGGCTTTAAAAAAACGCAGGCTATTAAGTTGCGGCCTGCGCGCATATTTTAACATAAATTACTAGGCCAACACTAGCGCCATGGGCTAGTTTTGAGTCATAGCGTAATAAAGACAACACCCACAGCGGGCGGTGGTTATTTATCTTATAGGTAAAAAAACTGTCGCGTGCACTGTTGGTGTTACTACGGTTGTGTATTTTTTCCTATTGATCATGAATTTTTACTTTTATATTTCGTTTTTGTGGATACGAGTCATAAAAACAGCACTCAATTTCGAACTAAAAGATAATTATAGTTTGTTATCAATGAATGATGTCTTATTAAAATCATCCGCATGCTTGTGGGTTGATTTATTGGGTTTATTTATGAATGTTGAGTGGTAATAGCGGTCACAAGCGCAAATTTTTTATTATAGCTCACGTGAGCAGCGAACCGTGAATTGTATTTTTTTGTTACCTGGATTGGATACATTTTATGTTTAAAAGTTCTTCATTGTTAATATTCTATTTGCTTTTGTTACTCTGTGTGTTAATAAGATTAATTTGGCTGTTAAATTGTAATTGTCATGAAAACGACTAATTAAAAATTGGTAATTTTTAGATCGCTGTGTTGCGTTAATTGCGCCAAGGCTAGTCGGTAAAGTGGTTAGAGCGCTTCACTCGATTGCGACGTGTCCAGGTTCGAATCCCGGTTAGCTCACTATTTCTCTAACATGTTGCACCCTTTAGTAAGACGCTTACATTGCAAGCTACGTGTAAGATATAATACGATAGTTCATGACATTAAACTTAATCTTAACTGATAATATTATTAACTTAACTTAGCTTAACTTATATACTTATTAACTTAACTATATTAACCTTGTTACATTTAATGCAATGTTTGAATATTGTAAAAACTGATACTCTCAGCAATTGCATTTAAATCTAATTAATGTAACTTAAAAAAATATCTTGCAATAATTCTATTCGTTTATATTTAACGTTTTAGGATGATGCTTCGAATTGTTCTAATTCTTTCTCTCCTGGCCGTCGGAGCGTTTGCCGTCAAATATCCCTTCCAGGATCCTTCCCTCGCTTGGGACGTGAGGGTCAATGACCTCGTTGACCGCTTGACCTTGGAAGAGTTGGTCAATCAGAGCATTGTATTGTATACACGCGCGCCATTTGGTATCCCTCGTCTGGGTATAGAGCCTTATCAGTGGCTGATTGAATGTTTGAGAGGATACACAGACAGGAATGCTACAGCTTTTCCTGAAGCTCTTGGTCTTGCTGCTACCTTTAGGTCTTTGGCATTAGCTTTCGATATTTTTGAAGTTTTTGTAATGTTAACATTAGAGTTGTTTTGTGAATAAGGGTGTTCTTGTAATTATGTATAACATATGTGTTTGTGACAGAAATTTGATGACATTAAACTAAGAAATATATAGGCAGAATTTTAGTATTTAGTATGTTGTGAGAGTGGAGAGGGGAGGGCGGGTAGACTCTATCTGACAAATATGTTCTGCATTATTATATGTTATGTATTATCTGTTCTGTATAATATGTTCTGATGATTAAATCAGTCCATATTCTATTATTCACATTATCTATTATATTATATTGAATTATTCTTTACCAGTATAAAATTTTGTTCACACTTTATTTTTTTTCCTTATTTACTTTTTGATTACGTTTGTTTTTACAGTCGTGAAGTGTTGTTTAATATGACAACGGCAGTTTCAAATGAAATACGCGCTATGTACAATTATGACGTAAAACACGGTATATTTGGTAGGAGTGGCCTCAGCTGTCTGTCACCTGTCATCAATATCATGAGACATCCCCTTTGGGGGAGAAATCAAGTTTGTTCAAATTCAGTCTTTTGAGATCCATAAGAAAATAGCTTTGTGGTTTAATAGAAATCAAATTATTAATTTTTATTTATGGTTGTTTAATTTTACGTATTTTCATTCTACTCTATAACCTGTCACTCGGTATGAAATGTAATTATTATTATTTGTATCATTCAAAGTTATATTTATTTCTATATTATTATTTTTAATATTAAAAGTTATATTTATCGTGCAGGAAACGTATGGAGAGGATCCATATTTGACGGGAGAGCTGGTGACGCAGTACGTTAAAGGTCTGAGAGGCAATGATACGCGCTATTTCCGTGTTAATACCGGTTGTAAACACTTTGCTGCGTACGCGGGACCAGAGAACATTCCGGTGTCACGCCACAGTTTTAATGCTAAGGTATTCATTTTGCGGAATTAAATTGAATTTTTAATAGTGATTTGTAGAATTAATGCAATTATAAATAAGTTATTTCTAGATGATATTGGTTGTATTAAAAAGTGATAGAGTATATAGACTGTCGGGCGCTCTGTAATTTTTTGTTTCACGATTTGTAAGCTTGTCTGTGTTTAAGAATTTGATTCTGGTTAAGATATATAATTGAATCTGATGATTCTGTAGTATTAAGTTCTTGCAACCTTGATGCATCAACAAGTATTAATATGGCTGTGTTAATTTCAACTTTGATCTTTAATCAAATTTAAACTGTAGTTATTTTGTAATCACGTGAAACTTGTTGTAAGTAAATTTCTGTATGATGTATTGTGTGTAGGTTTCAGAGCGTGATTTGCGAATGACTTTCTTTCCTCAGTTCAGAGCTTGCATCAGAGCGGGAGCATTAAACATCATGTGTAGTTATAGCAGGTCGAATAACATCAAATAATTTAGTTTAACTAGTTGAATTTAACAGTAATTATATTTTTTTTTTACACATTTTTTGAAAATTACAATAGTTTCCATTTATTGAAATTTATTTTCCCAAATCACTCTACAGTGAAATTCAAATTGTACTAAATAATTTGTAATAAGGCAGTGTTAAGCCTATATCTTTATTACTATGTTTTATGCAATTGTAAGCATTTTACTAAGATCTTTAGCCGGGGACATGCTACTGAGACTCACACAGGGAATTAAAAATGCAGTTTAGTTTTAATTGAAGATAACTATACACTAATTGTAATTTCAAAATCTAATTATGAAATGACACTAATCAAGTTACTCGTATCACAGTGTGAATGGTATTCCTGCGTGCGTTAACAAGAGACTGATGACTGATATTCTACGCAAAGAATGGAATTTTGAAGGATTTGTTATCAGTGATGATGTTGCTCTTGAATTTGTCGTTGAAACTCAGAAGTATCTCAAGACTTTTGTAGAAACTGCTGTGGCTGCTGTACAGTCTGGTTGCAATGTAGAGCTTAGCAGTACGGCTGATAATGTGTTTCAGGTAGGGTATTATAAGCTAAAATTTTACTGAGGAATCTAAACAATGTCCAGAAACTTATATTTGACAGTTTTTATTTTGTAATTATTATAAAATTGATGCTAATTGATGTCAAGTGTAAAATTATTCAAATTTTATAAATGTCTTGATTTGTTCATTACCTAACATTTGATGTAAACGCCTATCTTTCTCTTTTCAGTTTGCTATTTTTACAACTGATTTTTACTGAATTCTAATCTAAAGTTTTCTTACTTTCTAAAAGTTAAATATCTGAATGCATTATTGATAGTGTAATATTCTATTTAGACCATTCCTACAGCCATACAGAAAGGCTTGCTGACTTTGGAAGAATTTAAAGAAAGCATGAAACCAGTTTTCTACACTCGTATGAGATTGGGTGAATTTGATCCGGTTGATATGAATCCTTATTCGTCAATTGACATGTCAGTCGTGCTAAGCCCCGCCCACAGAGAACTGGCCAATCAGGCGGCGACCATGTCATTTGTACTTCTTAAGAATCTCAATGGAATCTTACCTCTGACTAAAAGATATTCACGACTATCGGTGAGTTTACTTACATGGTATATTTCGCACACATGTTAACTCATTGTGGTCATTCTTTTATGTTCTTATATGGTAAAACTGAACAATTTTACTTATTTTTTACTCCTGTAAGCTATTTATAATGAAATAAATTTTGTTGCTTATACATTATCTAATAACATTAACATATTTTTTATGTTTTTAAGGAACATTAAACATCTATTTCACATTACTGATTCCTTACGCTAGTTTTTGTTTCCTCAGATCATTGGTCCAATAGCGAATAACCCAGGTGAACTGTTCGCTGGCTATACTCCTAATCCTGGTCGTTCCTTCATAACTACCCCCCTGGAGGGACTCAAGCAGTTGGGAGACACTGTGCTATATACTCCGGGCTGCAATAACATGAAATGTTTGAAATACGACACTGATGCAGTGAAGCAGGCTGTGACTGAATCGTCTCTTGTGGTTGTCTGTTTGGGAACAGGTTTCAGATTACTTGTCTTTTTTGGGATTAAAATATGTTTTAGCTTTATAAGCGCTTGACTATTAATTGTGAATGAAAATTATTACTATATTATTGAATTTTTTAATGCGAAAATAGTTTAGAATCTGTTACTAAAGTATTGTTTTAAGCTGATGTGATATTTAACAACTAATAAATAAAGCAGTCTGACTCGTAAATTTACTGTAGATTGATTTAAAATAAGTTTATTTGGTTAGTATTTTTATTCTATTTCACTCTGTTTATTGTTTAACATAGTTTTAGAGCTTAATATCTACAGTTTTTTTCAGGAATTTCTGTGGAAGCAGAGGCTAATGACAGAACAGAATTAGCTCTTCCTGGGCAACAATTGCAACTTCTCAAAGATGCCATATATTACAGTAGGTATCACAATATATTAACAAATACAATTAGATGGTAGTTTATAAGATTGGATGGTTTAGTTTTGTATAAATATGTCACTTACACCGCTACAGTACACGATATGCATTTAAATATCAGATTTCTGTTTTCAAACGATATTAAATTGTATCGGGGAGAAGATTGGATTCTGTAAAAAAATATGATCTCTATTTTTTGCTATCTGATCAGTAGAGTCAATATTTGATTGATAGTTGAACTGGCTGAAAAATGCTCCTATGGCGCAAAAAAAAGTTGAATATACTTCGCCTGTTTTTCTGATCGTCCATATAAAAGGAGAGGACAAGAAAGTTTTGAGCTCTGCAAAGTTGATCATGTCAAGAAAATGCTCATTTCTGCCATTAAAGAAAATTTTCTTTAATGGGCACACATGGGCATGGGGAGGAGGTCATACATGGGCATGGAGGGGGGGGTAGGCGCCCCCAGATAATTTTTTGCCCTGGGGATGGGTTAAAATTGTTTTTTGGAAGAAAAAATAAAATATCGGCACTTCATGCTGATTTATTACACTTTGAATGGTATTGTATGTATTCATGGTCTAAACAT
>JAQIXG010006546.1:0-10209 GCA_034700105.1 Oconnorella tubifera
TTATATATTCGATTTGAATGATAAATGTTGAGATTAAATTTATAAACTATTCTTCAATACTCTAACAACATTCTAGCAACATATTCTAACAACAATATTCATTCTAACAACATGTTCAATTTTATTGTAAGATATATTGAATTTTATTTTAAGATTTATTGTATTAGAATCAAGATTTTTTATGTTAGAATCCAGTGTAATATACGAAGACACTCTAAGTATATACTTTCTATTTTTAGGGTTAGAGTAAGGGTTATGAGTCAGATTGTGGTTAGGACTGAAGTTAGCACTATTTCTAACTTCAGGCCTAATCATAATCTGATTTCTAACTCCAACCCTAAGGCTAAGAATTAAAAGTTGGCGCCGATATATAACAACTATGTTTGAGATATTGTTCGAATAATAGACTAATCAACACTTTTATCTTGAATGAATTTGAATACTTATTTACTTATTACTTCATTCTGTTACGTTTACTTATAACGTGCTATACTGAAATGATTTTAAATTAATAAATTAATTAAATTATAACTTATTTTGAAATAGTAGTTCCCCAGTAAATTTATTAACTGGGTCTAGCACCCCCTATCATAGTTATCCCAGTGTCTAGGACAACAAAAGTTAAGATTTAATTAATTCTGTCTAGTACGCCCTAGGACCTAGTAACTGTAAGTATCAAGTACTTACAGTATAAAAAATGAGATTATCTCACCCAATGTCCACAAAACACTGACATAAGAGACATTATATGATATCCCTTATAATAAAACCCAGGAACAAAAGACAGGAGTAGTGACAACTACTCGAGTCACTCACGCTACCCCCGCCGCAGCCTACTCTCACTTGGCTGACAGGGACTGGGAGTCAGATCAGACCAGGACGTACCGGCGGCTGATCGTAACAAGCCCCTCTGCGAGGACATCGCCTCTCAGGTTATCACAAAAAACCCTGATATCATTGTAAGCTAATTGTAATGTGTTTTTATTGCATAGGAATATCGCGGCACGGCAAATTATAACACAGGGACGTTATTTAAATTGTTGTAAAGGGGGTAGGGCAATTTTGTTACCAAAACTGGTGATGATTTTTTTTGCGTCCTTTGCTCTTTAATCATACCAAGATTGTTAGTATATCATGTTTCCTCATTCTAATTATATTACAAACTTTTTATGCCACACTACACAAATATAATAATTCTGGAAAATATATAAAACTTGCCTTTTCCTATGATAATGATATCTGACGGTAATGACTATGATAATGACGTCAACGATAACAATGATGATGAAGACAATAACGATGATAATTAATTATTTTGAGGTCAAACTCGGAGGTGGTCGTCAAAAGTTCACTCCAAATACTATGCCGGACGTTGAGTATCCGAACCTCTTTGGTCATCGCTTGGATGGAAGGGACCTTACAGCGGTAAGGCGCTATATTGTGTTTATATGCAAACATATTGCATATTAAACGTTAACACTTTTCGTATATCGCTAAGGTATATTTTTACTGTTATGCAATTTTTTGAGTTGGCTTTAATGTGTCTAATGTAAATCAATGTTAAATAACATTAAAATGTGGCATAAATGAAAAACTGTATGAACTAATTAAATTCACAAATTTTCAGTTAAATTATGGAGAAGTTAAGCAAAAAAGGTAAAATTTTCTCCTAAGTAATCTCATAGGTAAAATTTTCAATATTTCTCAATGTCTGTTTTCATTTAATCGTAAAAATTGTTATTTATAATTCTCGTCACCCGTCAAATCGGCCTCAAAAAATAGATCCTGACTGCTCATTTTCAGAGTTAGGGATCTATAGTTAGAGTCGGGTAGGGAAGGGAGGGTTGTGGGAGTTATAACCCCCTCCCCCATTAGAGATCACAAGAATTTTTTGTCATATTAAAAAAGTCACTTTTGTGGTTAAATCTCCCCCCCCCCCTTGTGATGATGTCTTGCAACTTTTTCGTTGGATAAATGAAATTAGAGACCAAATACATGCAATTGAAGACCAAAATTAAGTGTTAACCTAAAAAGGGTTTTTGGAGTAACCGTTCTCCCTTTAGTCAATTCCTGGCAACGTGAAATAGGTAATTAGGGCTAGGTTTTAGTTTAGGATTAAAGTCAATATTATGATTAGATTTCAGATTAAGTTTACGACAGGTTAATATTTTTAGGGCCAATTTGTACGGGTATCGAAATTCTAGTCGTAAATTATGCTTCTTTTAATTTCTGCAGTAAAATTTCAGATATGGCAAAGTAACCAGGCAGCCGAGTCTCGAACATTCGCCTATGTTTGGAATAAAGCTCATTTGAATCAAATTCCGGCTGAGTCAACAGACGCTTTACTCGGTTGGTACTTATCACTTTTTAAAAGTGACCAACAAACCGATCCCAACAAAAAGGCTTCGATTGTTACATTTTTAGGTTTATAGTTCTAGTTAAAATACGGGTCAGGATTAATATTAGAGTTTGGGTTAGTTCTAAAGATTGGCCTGAGTTTAGGGTTAAATAGAGTTTAGGGTTAATAATTCATTATTAAATGAATTGACGTGATTGCTTTTTTTGATTATTCTTTTCAGGGCCACTTTGCTGTAATACAGTAAACATATGTTCCTAATTTTACAGTTAAGCTAGTAAACTTTATATAAAAATGAACTTAATGCAGGATTTTCTTCAGGAGAAACGCTCAAATTAGCAGCTACATCTGAGACATTATTCGTATAATACAGTAATAAAAAAAATTAACTTAACTTGCTGCAAAACGGTTAATTTATACGTTAATCTCGAAATCATTAATTTTACTATAAACTATATATGTAACTAAAATATAAATATACCTATCAAAAATTAAATCTACCTACCTAACAGACCCAATGGATGACAGATCTGCTGCTGAGGATCCATCCCTGGACAACATGCCCTATCTTACACTCGGCTATGCTAATGGTCCCATGGGCGTATTTGGCAGAAGTAACCTAACTGGAGTCGATACGAGTAAGTAAATACTTTCTTTCAATTCTTGATTTTAGATTCGAATTTCATAGTTTTTTAGGTTTCTCTTGCTTGCTGCACCCTTTAGTAAGATTGATACTGGGATTATTGTATTTTAACCAAGTTCGAATAGTTATTATTTTATTTAAAACTTGTATAGATATTGTTAATTTGTGTTTGTATTTGCAGTATTGTGTTACGTTCAGTTGAATTAGTGAATGAAATTAATACAAATTGTTCATTGTAATTGCTCACATTTATCATCCATTCAATTATACATACATTTATCAATTCAATTATCCGTTTATCCATCCATTTATCCATCCAGTAATCTATTCATCAATTCTTTCATCCATCCATTCATATATTCATCCATTAGTCAGTCTATCCCAATTTATCCACCCATCCATCACATATCTTTTTTCAACATTTCAGATGCCAACAATTTCCGCCAGCAGGCCCTAGTGCCCCTGGGCTCTGAGACTCACGGGGAGGAAGACGAGGCCATCTACGCCCGGGGGCCCATGTCCCATCTCTTCCACGGGGTCCAGGAGCAGAACTACATACCCCACGCCATGGCCTACGCGGCGTGCGTGGGAATAAATAAAGACCACTGCGCGGGCCGTTAAACCCCCACTCAAAAATAAATTTCGTCAAAATTAAATTAAACATTATATAAATAAACTAACTAACGAATTAAATTTAAAATAATTATTAGAATACTGTTTAGAAAATTCTTGAACATTATTTTAAAATAATGTTTATGTTTCGAATTTAAATTTGTTTAGTATTTTTTTAATTGCGGGATTTTAAAAATCGATTTCGGGAGAATAATTAGAATCATTAGTTATAGCTTAATCATTTGATATTTCTTCTTCAAAGTTATATAATTACAAAAAAATTATAAATTAAATGCTTTAAATTATAATTTGATTGTTTAACTAAATTATTGATTATCACATAATACATGTCTCATTTAAATATTTATTTATTTTAATTGAAAAATAAATAAATAATTTTAAAAGTAAATAAGAAACTGCATGCAAACAATAATAATTGTTCTATTAAATTTTGGTAACCCAACAAATCGACACCAATTTGAGTAGCGCGACAAATCAGCCACGAAAACATGAACCTAACAAATCAGCCATGAAAACCCTATTCAGACAAATCGGCCCCGTTAATTATTTAGTATCCAAAACTCAAACTAACATTAAGCTCAGTGGCCACAACCCCTCCAATGATGGAGGGGTTGTGGGGTTATTACCTCGTATTTGAGATTCGATTTTTTTATCAAATAGAGGTAACCCTTCCCTCCAGTTTGACGATTTAGTTCAAAAAATTGCGTTTTTTACACGTATACGTAGATGAATACATGTAATTGAAGAAGGAAAAGGTGAGAGATAACGTGAATAAACACAAAAGTCATCACCTAAATTTTCAAGGAACACCCAATTAGTCAATTACTGGAAATAATACTGCTTAAAATCAACCCGAAATCTAACCCCCAGTTTCAATCTTCAACCTATATATCTAACTCCAACCCTAACCCTAAGAACTATCAGTCTGGATCGATTTATCCGGGCCGATATGACGAGTCACGATTGCAAACAAATTCCTTCAATGATAAAATTCACCGTTTTTTCTCAATTCACCTCAATCTTACTTTTCCCAGCAAATACAAAACCAAAAACTTTACGAAGCGTGTTCCTAAACTTTTCACTAAACCAACAATATACTATAAAATTAATCGCTGACTTTAAAGTCAGAAATTCCATTGCTATATATCGAAACATCATGATATCACTTGAAGGTGAGTATCTATTGATGCTGTTCATTGCTGTGTAGATCGCATAAGGTGCCTGGCATGTTATAAAAATTACAACTATAACTATCAACATCACAGTTATTTGAGTCGCTTCTTTTACGATTAATTTATAAGATGCTGTTCCCAAATTATTCGAACAAACTGAGTTCTATCTGTTGCAACTTTTTGCAACTTCCGACATTAAAAATATTCGACAACAATTAAAAGTCATCATTAAAAACAGAAAACGTGATTCTTCAATATTAATATAACGATAATATCAGTTCACTAATTTAATAGCTAACATGGCAACATGTTATTAGCTAACATGGGAAATTTCCCATGTTAGCTAATAAATTAGTGAACATGAATTTTATTATACTTTAATTTCATTTTATTTTTGAGTTGGAATTGCTAATCTATAATTCAATTAACATGCCGTGTTAAACAAGACTTTGATATAAGAAGAAACATTGAAATTCTACTCGTGTAACAAAAACGGTAATAAGCGAGAATATTTGTATGTATTGCATAATTAGCCTGTAAGTAGAATTCTAGTGTCAGTGATAAATTCATTCGCAAATTTTGTGATAAGGTGATTAGTCAGTAGAGAAATATAGCGAAGCGTTTAAAATCCGAGCAATGATGTCAAATATTTTATAATTAACTAAATTTGAAATATTGACTCACTAGTAAAATAATTTAGCCATATATGACCGATATATTTCATGAGTGAATATATAGTTAAATATATATAAAAGGGTGATAATAATATTATTTAATAATATTACTTTTCATAATATTCAATAGCGTTGGATTTAATGATATTAAAGTTACTACAATTATTACAAAGAAATATTAAGAACATATTCAATATACGTGACTGTAAAAAAAACTGTATTATTATAATAATTTTATTATTTACAAATTGTATTTAATTCAGAAATTCAGAAGAAAATCTCAAATTATTGAAAAGTTTCTAAGAATTGTTCTGCTACCTAGCAATGACCTAGTCTTTTCCCAAGAGTTACATTAAATTAAAACTGTGTCATGTGCAAATATGAGACTAGCATTAATGATAAACGCTGATTTAATTCTTGTAAATGACATTAAATCCTAGCAATGATTTGGCTGAGGAAAAATCTTATGCTATACTAGCAACGCGAGAACAAGTACAGTTTAGAATAATCACAGAAACTAGATATTTGAAATTATGAAGAGAAAAATATTGTCGTTATACATACCTTTGAAGTTTATTGCTGATTTGGTACCTGAGACCGTAAAGTCATTTTTAACATAACTATTTAAGTAATTTATATTATTACTCAAATAATTACAAGACCCATTAGCATTTATTCTTTGGTCGCGGTATTCATTTAAATTAATTTCTGTTGCAGTACAACGAGAAAGCTTCAGCTGTAAGTTATTAAAGTTATTAAGAAACCAACATTTAAATTTTCTACTTAAACGTAAAATTAATAAAAGATTTTTGAATATCATGATTGATTGACATTTTTATTTTACATTATTTACTAGAATAATATTAATTCTTCTGCAGATCAAGATATTAGTTTATCGTTTTCCATAATTATTAGGTCTGCGTTAGTATAAACGCACAAGTTAGTTTATCATTATGCTTGATATAGTAAAATAAATGTGACAAGTTTGGTTTAAATGTACATACGTTATTTATGTATATGCGATATTTGTTATAATTCCGTGTGTATCACGATAGATTTGAACTGCTTTCTATCAGATTTTGTAAAGAACACAATGTCAAACTTAGTTGATTATTTAATGGCAACTTGCTACATCGTTCTCAACTTAGATTGCAAAATTAGCTGTATAGAGGGAGGTGGCAGGGCGTGGGTTATTATACAATTAGTCCTATTATAGAATTTAGAGGAGATTTCAACAATCTAGAATATAAATCTAAATATAAATCTATTTACGAAGCAAGTTTGATTCTTCAGACACTTTAAATTGAAAGGAAAACAAATTTTAAAGTTTTTGGATTTGTTAAGTATTTATCGTATCTAGAAACGTTTAAGTGGTAACGTTATTGCTATAGGATCATAAAATTTTGATCTAGCTGTAGAGCTGTGGTTAGACCAAAGTTTAGCTTAAATAACTAAGACAGATGTATGAAGGCTAATAAATTTGATCACGTCGCGATCAGGTGGAGGAAGAAAATTGGGAAGTACAGCTGACCTTGAACTTGTTTACAGATTATGCAAATTCTTTTCCAAGAATTGTTTACAGTTTATGCGAATGAGTCATGGAAAATTTCGATCAGGCGTGTTTTGACTAAGAATGGTAAAGTTGAACACGTGATAGGTCAATGCACTAAAGTACGCCTACAGCAGCGCGGGCTAGGGCTAGATTATCACGGAATGTATAGGCTTAAAGGCCTACTATAGAACGATTAAGGGGTTTCCTTTGATGTAATGTATACATGTAAACAGATTTGCAGCTGTTCTTGTCAATCAATTTCAAACTCTCCTATATTCACTACTGTTAATCGTATCTTTTCACCCTTTAAAATTCCCATTCTGTTAGTATATTTTTTATTTCTTAAATTATTTATGTCATAGCATAAATGAAACATATAGCAAGGCAATAATAGCAATAATATTTAAATGATAAAAAAGGTTATCCACAGGTTCAACAACCTGTATTGAGGCCTTAGCTAAATTATGTTACACATTACATATATTGCTTTGAAGATGTTATTCATTTTACATACTACTGTATATATACAAATACAATTTAGAAACATTTATCAAGTTATCAACATTAAAAAATAATAAAAAATTGTTGTGACAGTATTAAAACTAATATTTTGCAAGTTATTCTCTTCAAATTCCTTTGTAAATTGCAGGCAATATATGAACATTACAAATTTAGGAAAATTTTTTAGAACATGCTTTTCATGGGGGGGGAGTTTGAAGAAAATTTACTCAAATACATTTCAAAATATTTACTGTTAAATACAAGATCATTCCCCTCCCCTCTTCCTAATGACTTCCATTACCCCCCCCCCCAAACAAATGACGTCCCTGCTGCATTGTACTAAAGTTGCTTTAATACTTTTATTTAAGAAGTTGCAATGAAAATTACAAAAATTCTATAGAAATGATACCAAAGAAAAAGACCTCATCTTTTAGACAAAAACTCTTGTAAAGTCTCTGCTATTCTTACTGCTTTATAATTTGTTCAACAATTAAAATACTCAAAAATTCTATAACGAAACTACACGAACAAGAAAAAATATTGTTTGTAATGCATTTTTATGCTGCTTGTTTATGGCTGTATGTTTCGACACTGGACTATATATGGCGTTATCTAAATTCCTGGATAAATTTGAACTGGGAGAGGGGGGGGGGTCAAAAGTCGACCCCCGGGTCTTTTTGAAAATTGAAGTAAGGGGATCAAGTAGGGGTCTAAAGTAGGGGTAGGGGTAAAGTAGGAGTAGGGGTAAAGTAGGGGTCTAACCCCCCCCACCCCGGCAATTCCAACACTGGATTTATATACAATGTATTTGGAAATACATTGTATATAAATCCAGTTTGGCGGAGATCAAATTAATTGATGACAAACATCCCCCCCTCCTTTACTGAAATCCTGGCTACGCCACTGCAGTTAAATCTTCATTGATATTAATTATTTAAGTGACAGACGTCAATTTTTTCATCGTACGCCTATAGGCCTACTTCTTTTGGCCTAGCCTCCCTGGCGCAGTGGCGGATCCAGGCCATCCATAGGGGGGGGGGGGGGGGGCGATTTTTTTCAGAGCGGCCTTTTTTTGCTTGTCAAATAGGTTTGACGTTTACATTGCAGGATTTCTAAACAGTTTAGGAACAGTCCAAATATATCTCTATCTATAGAAATTGCATATATTTGTTACAAACAAGTATGTTAACTATGTAGGGGTGTGGGGCGATCGCTCTATCAAGCTTTAAATTAACATATAAAAAAATTATTCGAGTGGGCGATCGCTCCATTGAGCATTGTATGAACATGTGAAAAAAATAAATCGCACCCCCATGGATCCGACACTGCCCTGGCCATAATTTATGGACGGTCCTATATATTATTATTTTTAAACTTGACATATATATATAGGACAGTTTCAACATTATAGGCGCCCTTTCGAGTATAGCCTTTATTCAGGGGTGTAGTCCTAAAAAAATAAGTGGGGGAACGCCTGGATCAGTGGCGTAAAGCAAAATCTTGCAGGAATTTTTGCATGTTTTTACGCTTTGTTTTAAAACTGTTGCTTGTATAAAAGTACAATCAAATTATTATAATAAATTGAAAATTAATGTAGATTTGTCAGATACAGAAACTATTGTGAAATAATTATAAACAATTACAGACAGGGAGACACTCAGAGAACAAATATATAGGCCCAAACTGATAATGTTTTAAACACAATTATACCATCATATTTGATGCACTTAGCAAGAAAGTTATTTATGAGAATTTATCCACCAATTTCTACCCATAACTAAAAGTAGACTACCAGCTTCCTGAATTATTATCTCTGAATATTGTACACCTATAGTACTGTTGCGGAGTTGAATAAAATAAAGTAGGTGACCCAGAAACAGTTATGACGTTATAACCTTAGCGATGACGTTTATGACGTCACTAGCTCTAAACTCGATAACAATATCCAATTCGTTTCTAGGTCAGACAGAATTGAACCTCGTTGCAAAATAAATAATTGGCTCTCTGTTTGAGTAATTCGTCGCTCGCAATTTCGTTGGAAAGACGACTCTAATCGAGATGCCAGGTTTACAGGCACACATGAATTGCACGTTTGCTCTATAGTATGGTCAACACGCTGTATTCACAGACGTCAACGATCACTGTACTGATCGTTGGCGACCACAACTGTGACATTGTGAAGTGTCAATGGGCTGATGCGATTTTTACATGGATTTGAGCAAAATAATGGGGGAACGGCGTTCCCCCGTGTTCCCGCCCCACTACACCACTGCTTATGAGGATAAACCACAGAAGCCTTTATGAGCAGAATACTATATATTGAGTTGAGATCGCAGAGGAGTATTTGAGTTGAGATGGTATAATCGTATAATATTAAAGAGATATACTTTAGACTGATACGAATCAGTTGAATATGAAGTACTAACGAATAGGGCATAACCGGGTAGACAATTTCCACCGAGTACCGAGTCCGAGTATTTGGATGTACTATTTGCCGAATCCGGGTACAAACCGAGTAGTAGCGGCGACTCCGACATCGAGCATAATTTTTTTTAATTAAATTTTTTTTTCTTTTATTTTTTTTTTAGGCAGATTAAAATAAAAATTAATTCACTTGACAAATGACAATTTGAATTATTCTGATATTTTGTTCTGTGTTGTGTAAAGTGTAATATGTA
>JAQIXG010006547.1:0-10208 GCA_034700105.1 Oconnorella tubifera
GAGATCGCGGGTTCGATTCCCACTGGAGCCATTCTTTTTAAAATAGCCTTTAAAAGTACAAAAAACCATATTTCAACAGCGACAGTTTTTAGCTATTAAAATGACTAACATAAAATGATTTGATATGTGCGATTTACTTTAACACTTAGATAGCAGCTTAAATAACATTATATTTGATAACATAACATCTATTAGGCCTAACAATTGATAACTATACAGTTCAATAACTATTATCACAGCTACATTATACCGAGAAAATATTAGGCTACGCGCCAAATTGATAAACTAATTCAGCAATAATGAGCGTGCCGTAGTAATAAATTAATAATGAACATCAATTAACAAATTTTGTTTATAAAAATCAGAGAGAAACGACGTTACGGCGACGTAAGCTAATTATAATGTAATTCTTATTCAGTTATAATGTTATTATCGTTAATTTTCTTGTAGTGCATAAATTACGGCTCCATAATTTTACATTAAAATATCTTTTAAACACAATGAAGAAATATTAAAGTTTAGTAACGTCATACAATATTTGTGACGCAGTTTGATTGCTTGACGATCAATTCACACTTTGTTTGTTATACGAAGCTGATCAGACGTTTGAATTAGCTCAAATTAACTTTTAGTAAATTTTTCATGCGCTTTGCTTTGTTTTGCATGCCATCGAGTTATTTGGTAAGAAAAAGCCGCTGATATTCAGCACAATGGAGTCACATTCATGCGACACGGATTCCGGTGTAAGTTCGATGAATATCGATTCGAAAAAGTCACTAGGTGATGAGTATACATTGGTCAACCTCGATATCAAGGATATCGCAGATGATGTAAAGTCTGAAGAAATATATTCTGACGAAAAACAATTATCAAATAATGAAAGCGAAGTTGTGATTGAGATAATGGAAAGTAATGCGAGCGATGACTCAAAACTCGATGAAAATTCTTTACATACGCCAACAGATAGTGCGAATGAATTTGAGATTAAAATAAAAGAACATGTAGTGAAAGATGATAATTTTATTAGATGTGAAAAAAAATCGTCGAACCCCGATAAACATAAATTAGAAGACGATGGAATCGATATTGCTATTTCTGAAGGAAATGATATAATAGACGACGAAACAGAACCCGAATTATCGTCAAGTTTTCTTTTCAATAAGTCGTCAGATGATCCAAACGATTCGCTCGTGTTGTTGATGGAAGACAATGCACAAAGTAATTTAAAATGTCTAGAAATATGTCTAAATGCTGAGGTAAAATCATCTTTGGCGAGTGATAACTGTTTCGATTTAGATTCGAAGACCAGTGATGAGTTGAAAACGCTAGATGGTCAAATTACATTAAACAATTCAGATATAGAAGATACAGCAGATCATGCACAATTTGAAAAGATCTCTAAAAATTCTGATGAAACGCAATTAATGTGTAAGCAAAACGAAGTTGTTATTGAGATTTTGAAAGAAACTATGAAAGATAATTTCGCTCAATGTGAATTAAGCTGTGTCGGTATTCCTTTACATAATGATGCGCAGATACCAACATATGATGTAAAAGAAATAAACACGGCAGTGCATGAAAATTTACCGGAAAATGATATAAAATACGAACAAAAACCAGAAAATTCTGATGAGCAAATATCTCATGATGATGGAAACGACTTGTGCATTTCACAGATAAATGATATCACTGTAGATGATGTTGTAAGCGAATTTTCTTTAAATTCTGATATTTCGAAGTCGTCAGATGATCAAAAAGAACTATGCGTCTCGGTGATAGACGATTGTCATAAAGACAACTTAGAATGCGAAGAAACATTCCCAAATTTCAATGAAAACAAACATCAAGATAAGAGAAGCACTTTGTGCATTCTACAAAATAATGAGAACACAGTAGATGATGCGACATACGAATTGTCTTCAAGTTCTTATGTCGAAATTTCATCAGAAGATCACTCTTCTCTAACAATGAGAGACCTAATTCACAGTGAATTAGGTCTCTCATTGTTAGAGAAGAGTGAGAAAGATGACTCAAAACATGAGGATCGACTAAATCTCGATGAAGTATCAAAATGCGAACAAATATTATTGGATCCTGAAATAGATAAATCGACAGCTGATAAGAGCGAATTGATCACTAATATGAGTTTGGAGATCAAGAATGATATATTTTCTGAAAAAGAACATGAAACGGCTTCTCAAAAGCTTCAACTCGAATTTAGCACCATGACGATTGATGATGTTCAGTCACACAAAGAACAACAACAAGAAACGCCAAATTGTATTGAGGAGATTAAATTTGGGAAACTTAAAGATCAATCAATTAATTTGACGATAGATATAAATCAGAATGAGGCAATAACGCCTGAAGAATCGTCTATTGGCAATGATAACATAGACACTGACCTGGAAAAGCATGATTTCAACGGTGATATAAATCATCTAAATATCGAAATGGGCTCGCATGCTGAATTCAGATCAACCAATTTGCCGCTTAAGGAACTTTCAGAAATTGATGCAAAGCTCTCCATTGAAGATAACAAAAATTTGTCAAGTTCTAAAACAGAATACACTGTTATATTAAAGGATTCCTTTCATGAAAACCATGAAAATTCTACAATTGTTGCTTTTAAAACTAAAGAAGTTAAATGCGTTGAAAATGAACTACAAGATGTTATGTTGCAAGAAATGCAAAAAGATTCTGCAAATCATAATGAGAAGTCTAACGATCCCCTTGGTTTGCTTGAAAATAAGTCAATTGAGTTCAATGATTTTGTAATGGATGTGTCCGAAGTGCAGAACTTAACGTTGTATGAAAGCGATGATCATACAGAGGAGGAGAGATTTGAAAGATGGCATCGTAACTACATGCATAATCAACAACAAATGAAAAGTGATTGTAAGAGAAAACTAGCCGATTACCAGACTTGTGAAACTTGTACCCGAATGAGCTCTGACAATAACGAGATAAATCGAGGTTGTTTGCAAGAAGAAGATCAACATTTTGGTAAAAGAATACGTTCAGAATTTAAACTCGGTAGTGAGCTGCCATCAGAGAATGAGGCAATACACCAAGTCGAACATTTTACCCCAAGTGTTTGCGATGATGCAGAGATATCAAAGCACAGGCTGACGAGTGTTTCGTCGAATAGTGACGGCGGTCAAAAAACTTTCACCCTACCCATTAATATCACTATGCCTGAAGCATCCAGGGAATTTACACTGAGAATCCACATAGACGATTCATCTCATAATCTAGAAGGCGTTATTTGCAAGACAAATAACCCATCATTAAAAGGATCGATTGCACAATCGGTGAGTAACACCGTAATCGATAAGGAACAAGATTCCGCTCAAAAGACTGTAAATCAGAACACTATCATAAACGCAAAAGTTCTTACAAAAAGGGAGAAAAAACAACTAAAAGCATTAAATCTCGCAAATATGAACACTGCAACAAAAAAATTGAAATTCGAAGCCGAGCAAGAAAACAAATCACTAGAATTTACAACAGCCACTTGCCTTAACGTACAGTCTAAAGTTGCACCATCATTATTGAAACCAGAGCAAAATTTAAGAAATAAAATTTTCAGTCCAATCGAGAGAAAGCTAAATGATATAGCAGATGAAACGAAATCAACAAATTTTTCATGTTTGAATGACCCATCGATAATTACATTATCTCCGAATAATAATGATAATGCCACTGTCGCACGCAACCTGAATAATCAGTCTTTGGTGAAAAATCAAACAGAGATATCTCAGGTACCGATGAAAGCAAATAGTAATTTGGATAATAAACCTCTGACTAAAAAGCAAAAGAGATGGATGAGAGCTGCCAACAAGCTAAATGGTAACGCTGCAATAAAGGCTTCAGCTTTTCAGACAGAATCTGAAAAGTCTCCACACATTCAAAATTCTTCAGCAACTGTATCAGTTTTGACATCAAGTGAAACAGTTGTAGATATCCCGTGTCATCAATCAGCTGTAAATTTAAATACCATTAACAGAGATACTGGTGTTAATGTATCATCTATCGCAAAAAATAAAAATCAACGGAACTCACCAAATAACCTGTTAACTGGAAAATTCACCAATCCTTTAACTGATAAAACTGTAGGTATTCGCAATTCCTTCAATTCGCAAACTGTAATAGAACCAAGCTCCTCTAAACAGCCTACTACAAGTTCGATGACGATTAATCAAAATATCGATATAGATTCATCACTAAAGGAAAGAAAGCGTCACAATACAAAAAATGTATCACTTAAACCTGAATTTAAAACTCCTACAGCGGTTCCTGTCACGCCCTTGAGTTTATCAAAGTATCTCAAGAATTCGACAATCACAAACGCTTTGAATAGTCATGCAACGACAAATACAGCATCCTTGGCCATGATGAAGATAGGAGATATTTCGCAACAAACACATTTCTCCGATGGAAAAGGAAAACACGAGAATATAAGAAACATAGCAAGCAATAAAACCTCTGTAAATAGTTCATATTTAAACTTCATGAATAGTCAGCCTAATGAACATATACGTGTAGTATTACAGGAAACACTAGATAAATGTTTTGATTCAGATAATACGTATCTTTCCTCCAAGAAAAGAAAACGTAACAGAGATTCAAGTGCTTCATCTGACAATGCAATGACAAATAATTTAAATTCAGTCTCCCTGAATGATCATTCTACTGCATCTGTAGCTACTCTTTCAAATCCAAGCGTTCATTCAGAAAATGCATCTCAAAAGAAGGGTAAGCATTTTGGATTCAGAACTGAGACAACTTGTACAATTTCTGCGGAATCTTTTGCATCGATAAACCAATGCATTGATTCAGATCAGGAACTTTATAGAAAGAAAGATAAAGACGCGAATACTTCAAAATTGTCTGCTAATCAGTTATCTTCTCAGGCGGCATCCACAAGAAAATTCAACCCGCTCATTAATACCATAGTCACAAGCTCGCAGAAAAATGAATGCAGTTCACATTTAACCACAGCAATAACCGCAGTAAGCCTTATTAAGCTTCCAAGCAATCTTATCCAGAAAACGAACCTCCTGGACACTAATAGAAGCTCTAGCCCAAACATACCACCAGTAATGAAGAATGGAAATAATCTGAACAAGATGAGCCAAACAATTCCATCAAGAAACGCTTCAACTTTCCTGTCGACATCTCCAAGCTTGCCATTGCTGCCCAACAATATTAGAACCGCCAGCTTTAACAACAAGCATTCTAACGTCTCCGAATCTCCGATAACCTGCAGGAATCCAAGCTCCAAATCTAACACAGAATCTATCAAGAATAAAGATGAAACAATCGTTACGAACGTCTTTACTGGAAACATATCAGCTTCTCGCGTTGAACCCACTAACACACTCAATCAATCTCGACTAGATACCGCATCTGCATATTCAACCAAAACAGGACACGATTCATCTGTTACAAAAGCAACTTCTGCTTCAGCTACTGTGAAGGCTGCTGAAATAACCGCTCCAGCACTTAGAAACAAGGCAAAACGCATTCAAAAACTGAACAAGCGTAAACGTTCTGGGCAGTCTCCGTAACGATGTGAAAGCATCAGTGCCCAAGAAAATGTCAAAGCGGGTGTGGAATTAATATTCCACATAATCGGTTTAAAGAAATTATTGACTAAAAATTGTTTTATGAACACATGGTGATGTTCAAATAGTCAACAAGTAGTCCCATCTATAATCTACGGCTTCGGAACTTCGGATATATAAAGAGTAGCCGAACGTTTTATCCAATTTTGTTGAATTTGTTTGTGTTGGCGCTTTTTTGCTTACTTTGTTTCATTGTTGTTTATGATCACATTTTGGATGTTATTATGTTATGAATTATTTCGTAAATTGTTGAATAAAAAAGCTCGTTTTACTAAAATATTCTGTTATTATAATTACATACCTTTCAAACTTTGAAGGGAAATAAACAGTTAAATATAAATAATACATATACTTATAACTATAATTATTATCTACTGTAATTCTCTATCAATGCCTGAAATTACAATTGCTATAGGCTAACTCTAGAGTCTAGAGTAGGCCCCCTAAGCCTATAGCAATTGTAATTTCTAATTCAATTTATACTAATAATTTCGATATAATTCTAATGTCGAATAATATAATTCTAATACCGATATTAAAATTATATTAGAATAATATAATTTTAATATCGGTAGGCCTACTCTTAAGTCTAGAGTTTAGACTTAAGAGTATGCCTACCGATATTAGAATTATATTACCTTTTTGTTTTGTCTTTCAATTTCCATTCTCTAGAATCTAGAGAATAGAAATTGATAGATGTAACAAAGAACAAAAAGTTTGGGAACCAGTTGAATATCCCTTCAAACTCAATTATAGTCTGAATGCGTGATTACAATATATCTGTTTCTCTACATCCTCCAGTATTTTGAAATATAATTGTTTATATTCGGTTACATTATAACCTTATCACCAAGACCAAAGAATAATTGAAAGTAATTAGGCCTACTGCAAATTACAAGCTCTTGTCAACACTTAACAGCGTGATGAATAGGCTACCTATTCCTGCAATTTGTTCATAGTAACCAATAGCCTAATTGAAATAAGCTTAGGTCTATTTTAGACCGATATTATGACAATAAGAAGTTAAACTCGTCCGAGGATGGGCTAAATTCATAGATTACAAAGTTTAAGGCCAGAAAGGTCAATTTTTCACCTTGTTATCTGACCACAAATATAATTCAGAGTTAATTGCCCATAAAACGAAAGAAACAGTCCTGTGATTCTCATTGTTTTCTAATTAAAGTTGTGTTTAACAAAATTATAATTTTTTGAAATTCTACAAAGCTGTCTTACTTTTTGACGCCACCCTGTATTTACAGTTTAAAAGCTAATATTTGATGAATGACGAATATCATGGCAAAAAATTAACTTATAGGGAAAACGTACCTTCAAGCGAGGTATAATTTTTAGTTCTTTTAGGGAAGTCAAGTAGCGCTAGCCAAGAGTTAGTGATAATAACCCCTTAAATGTCTACCATTACAAACACTTTGAAACACAAAAACATTCTGAGTTTAAAACTTAAATTAAATATAGCCAAAAATGCCTGTATGAAAAAAAAAAAAAAAAAAAAAAATAACTCTGGTAATACCCTTTCTCTCCCGCCTCCCCTGGAAGAAATTGTTCAATTAGTCAATGCCCACAAAACTTATTATAAACTAAGAAATCTTAAAAAAAACGCAGAAAACGTCAAACTAGTAGTATACTGTCTACGGAATATAAGATATAAAGTGTGATGATGTTATGTGATGTGAATTGTTAAGTGTGAGAAATCATGTGAAAGTGTTTATATGTAAGTCATGACTTAATAATAATTAAATCTATATCGCATTCTAGCTCAATTCACGAGACAAGCATAATCACAAATTAAAACTACTAAGGATAGACTGTAAAGTTTACATGTCTATCCTTATAAAGTAGTTTTAATTATAGTTTACAGTGTAAACTATAGTAATGAAAGCATATAGTAATAATGAAGGCATATTGTAAAATTTTAGACATAAAATTAATATTAGAATGTTAAATCTTTTAAGAAGCCAAGTGCAAAAGCGAAGTTCTTTAATCATTTACACAATAAATAAATAAAATGCGTCTTACTTTATTTATACATTTTTATTTCACCCGGGATTGAAAGGGAACCGAGGGGATGTCTACGCCCTCCTACCTATCCCTCATCGGACAGCTCTGGTCCGGGTACGCCAATATCGAGGCGTTCCTCTCCCTTCTCTTTCTCTTCTTCGCCTACATGTACATCATCCGCAGCGATGCCTTGTACGAGTTCCTCGGCAAGATCCTCGTCAAGCTGGAGCTGAAGATGAAGGGGCATTACGATCACGTCCCGGTCGACGGGGAGGACGTCGTCTCGGCCCAGCGGACGAGGGCCTCGTGGGAGTTGAGGAAGGATAACGTGGCGGTGTTTGCGATTCAAGGTCGCAGGCCGCACATGGAGGATAGGTTTAATATTGTGTCGGATCTGGAGCACACGAATACGTCGATTTATGGAGTATTTGACGGGCACGGGGGAGAGGTGGGTGATGATGATTTTGTAGTTTTTTCTTTTTGTAAATATACTTATGCAAATTTACAATAATATTAATTTTTAGTAGATCGTATTAGATCTTTGAAAATAGATCTGCTGATCAATGGCGATTAGTATTTGTCAGCAGTCTGTGATTGTCATTAATATTGTAATTGTCATTGGTGGTTAATGTTGGAGATGGGCGATGGTTTTAGGTTGTCAGTGATAGTCCCACCGAGCACTACTGACCATTAGTTGTTATCAACCGCTTACAAGCGTTGGTTGATGGCGTTCGAAGGGTGGTCGTATGTTGTGGTAAGTGGTTGATGATCTGAGTTATTTGATCAGTGGTAGGTGATAGGTGGGTGTCAAAGAATGATCAAGAAACTGCAGTGATAATGAAACTGCAAATTGATCATGAAACCAAGATTGTGCTTATTTGTCACTGATTATTCTCGGTAATTTTTTTAAAGATGTTACACCACTGAAATAAATCTGTCAATAATTAAATAATTTCATAACTTGTGTATATCAGTTGAGTTGGGTTTAATTTGTCTTGAATCTTTTCCTTTAGTTTGCAGCTGACTATACTGAGAAGACTCTCTTTAAGATGATAATGGTTCGATTGCTAAAGGCGGCTTTGTCCGGGGAACACTTGTCTCTCTCCACTCTTCTCACCGAAGAAATTCTTAATGTTGATCGGCATCTTCTGCAAGTTGAAAAAGAAACGGGAGAAATTTCAGGTGCAGCTCACTGCTTTATTTTATAATTGGTTTATTTTTATTTTTGTTATAATTGTTATTTCTGTTTTATAAAGTTTCTTACTATTTATAAATAAGCTTATGTTCTGCAGTCATATATTAAAAATATTAAATTTCTGTTTTTCAATATATAATATCTAATTTAAATAAAAAAAATTTACATTTTCTTGTGCCAGTATTTTACTTACTTATTATTTATTTGCTTACTTGAATAGTCGGTAATAAAAACTCGATCTATTAACATGAAACTTATTTTCTGAAGTTCTAAGTAAGTTTTATTAATTAAAACTTAGCAATTAATGTGTTGAAAAAGTATATTTAATTAAGAAATGATTCTTTTTTAATATTTAATAACTGTAATTCACTAACTAGTTAATAATATAATTTAGTTATAGTAGCATGAATCACCAATAAGACATATGCCCTGTGATGTTATGAATAATAGAGATTACACATAGATAATATATTTACATCATATTTTTATATATTTTTTCTTGCACACTATCTTAACATACGCGATAAACAACTTAAAAACTTTGATGCGATATTTATATCTGCCGCAATAATGTAAGAAAATTGACGGCGTTGTCTAGGTACAACGGTCCTGGTTGCATTGGTGCGTGACAACATGTTGTTTGTTGCCAATGTCGGTGATTCGAGGGCGGTCATGTGTGACTGTGATGGGAATGCTTTGCCTCTCTCTTTTGATCACAAACCACAGCAGGTATATAGAGGTTCCAATTCATCGACCATTTAGAAAATAGTTTTTATATTTCGGTTAGTTTGCGTTATATTGATGTTATAGAGGATGTGTGATAGAGATTAGAAATGTTTTGTTGTTGTTTATTTCGTTATAGAATTTAATACATGCATTTAAATTTATTCTGTTTGATTTCTAGGCTTATGAAGCATTTTTTCAATTTGTTAAAATGATTTTAGTAAAGTTATGTGTTAGCTATACAGAGATAATATTAATGTGTTATTTATTTTATTGCAGTTATTGTATTTGTTATTAAAAATTTTAATAATAAAGACATTTTTAAGCTATAAATTATAATTTACGACATTTTACGACATTTATAAGCAACAAATTGTAACTTATGACATTTTTAAGCTATAAATTATAATTTACGACATTTTACGACATTTATAAGCAACAAATTGTAACTTATGACAACTTATGACATTTTTAACACATTAACCGCCAAGTTTTTTTCGCATTGTCATTTTCCACACGCCAAGCATAAATAACCGTATAAATTCTACTTTTGTTTTAAATATATACGATACTTATTAAAATTAAAATATATTCACTTTGTTTTAATTAGGTTTAAACTGTATTTTTATGCTTATAATTTTTTT
>JAQIXG010006548.1:0-10208 GCA_034700105.1 Oconnorella tubifera
AGTTAATTTAAACACGCACACAACTGCGCCTGCTATAACCAGTAACATCAAAGTCAACAAGAAACAACGTGACAATAAAAAGAAAATCTGATATTTTCGGATTTGCAAAACGATGCGATGAGAAATATATTTGAAAGGATTTCTATCGATTATTTATTCATGTAAAGTGAGACGATAGAAGAATAGAAGAAATTCGAATAAGTTTATATTTGATTATTATGTCAAACAAGTACAGCTAGTTATAATGAATTTCTCTTTTACAAATTCATTACAGAATTTAAAAAACACATGTCTTTTTCAGTTTAATTTAACAGTTTAATTTTAAAGTTAAGTCCAAATCTATTTTGTAATCTTATTTATTGACAGACTTCTGTAAATAGATAAATTAATAATGTAGTTTAATAATCTACATGAACACGTCAATTACAGGCTATGTCTATTTTCTATTTTGAAACGAAATTAGTTACCAAATAGTGTAATTTAATTTACCGATACTTCACTTCTTTGATACTAATCTTGAACTTCTAATCATCACATGCTACTCATTGTTCCTTTACTTGCAATCTTGTTGCATTAAAAAATTACTCCAAATTTTGACCATGAATGGATCGGAAGAATACAACGCCCCAGTCACCGTCACCATCACCCTGGGCTCCGATCGTTCATCGTCTTCCTCGGGGGATGAACGGGGCACCCAACCCATCGACCGGACCCGCCAGACCCGCTCCAACAGACACAGAGACAGAACAAAACCTATAGAAAGACCGAAGGATACGCAACCTTTATCATCCAAAATTCACGAAGATAAGCCACTTATTTCAAGCCAGGATAATGACATTCAAGTTGAAAACATAGGAACCAGGGAAAGTTTATTCGGAACAGGAATGACCCCTATTTCAGTTATTCCTGCTTGTCATAGACTACTGCAGGTAGGTAGGAGACATACCTCGGGGATAGCAGGAGTGGGGGGACTGGGGCCCCCTGGGACTTCCACGACCAGTTTCCTGAAGGATCAGATAGTTTCGTTTTTCCAAGTGTCGGATAATAAGCTTGCGATGAAACTGTTTGGGAATAAGAATGCGTTGTTGAAGGAGAAACAGAGGCAGAAATCGGCGGGACATTGGGTTATACATCCATGCAGTAACTTCAGGTTTGTTAAATATCATCATTTTTAGCATAATTGACAAGATATGTCATTTTAAATCGTAGTGAAATCAGTCAGGATGTATACTACTATTTTTTAATTATAATTGAATTCAGGTTTATCTAAATTTAGCACAGCTGGTTATTTTTAACACAATATGTTATTTTTTACTTTATGGCTTAAGGTTAGGATTAAAGTTAACGTTACGGTTAGGCCTTTTCCCTATATATGTAGATTTTAATTCACCGAACAAATGGTAGATAATCATAGTAAACAGAAAATCTAAATTAAAGTAAAATAAATCAACGACAAAATTAAATGTCTTGCACAAGTATATAGTAGTCATTCTATATGACAAAAAACACAAAAAATTACATAAGTGCATACAGTGACTTAAGAAATCAAATTACAAATGATATATAATTATTATTACCGAGAATAATCACACTGTTATCAAACTTTCTTCAAATTTTCTCCAAACTTTTTGCTTTATTATATTTATCGAATCTCCCGATGAAAAGTTATATCTATTTATCAATGATTTTAGTTCAATATAATCAAGTTCATCAAAAGTTATATAGACTATAACTTTCAAAATCAATTTTTAGATTTTAATCAGCTAAATATCAGCTAAATATCATCTAAATATCAGTTAAATGTCAGCTAAATATCTACACCAATTTTTAGACTAGCTAAATATAACATCGTTAACTATTACACTGACTAAATTTTAACTTTATTCTCGAGAATTATGTATTCCTTGAAATCGATAATTAAATTTATACAGTATGAATGCATTAATATATAAGGGAGTTTAATAAATTTATAGAGTGTATGACTATGAGTGAAATAGGGGGTGGGGGGTCGGGAGGTAAATACACCCTTCCCCGAGCTTTAGCAAGGCCCCCCCCTTTTTTTAAATACATCATTGTGTGAATTAGCAACATCCAGACGAGAATTCACTGACATTTATAACTCGATCCAGGAAATAAAACTGTTTGTATTTAATCACGGAACTCTATTAACAGCCGACAATATAATCATCCCACTTTTTCCCGCGTTAAATCGATCACGTGTGATTGACGTAATCGTTGTCTCGACTGTTCAACGACATGCAACGTCACGAATCGATAAGAGAAAAAGATTGACTGACGGATCGATGCATTTATTTGTCGACTGGTGGACTCAATAATAGAGCGAGTGTTATTGTGGATAAATATAGGGGGTGCAGATTGGCGCCGTGGGCCCCTTTTGATTAACATGGTTATATAGTTATATTATTGTTGTAAGTTTATCAACAATTCGCAAAGAAACTTTACAAAACGTAGAATACTACATCGATAATCATCGAAGTATAGCACATATATTGCGAGCAAAAACGAACCAAAAGCATTTAACATATGGCTAATATAATAATATTATATAATACATATAATACACTATATATTATATGATAGGCTAACGTTAAATAACAAAAATATATATATACAGGATTATGGACAATATTACTTTAAATTGAAATATTAAAAATGATAATTTAAATTTTACAACATTTTATTTACTTTTAAGAAAAATTCATTTTCTGAGGGAAAAGGGGGCACCCCCTTGTCCCTCAGAAATTCATAATCCCAGATATCGGCCAATATTGACGTTTGAAAAATCGACATATTTGAAAGTCTGGCCAGATAATTATGATAAAAGAATCCTTTGTTATAAAGTGTTGGAGCGATGACGTTGAACAAAGATAAAATCTGTCACGAAAATCTAATAGCCACTGAACCAGTTTTTGGAAGGGTAAAGGGTTCCTGCCACCGATTATATTTTTACCATAGTTGTTCCGCACGTTTGTGGCGAAAATAAAGTGCGTTAAAGTGCGCGAACTTTTGGAATATAATAAAGTGCGTTGAAGTGCGTTAATAGCGCGTTAATGATCAATTCAAATAAAGTGCGTTAAAGTGCGTGCACTTTTCATCAGATATAAAGTGCGTTTCGCACGCGCGGAACAACTATGATTTTTACTATTAATATGTTAAATTAATTTACTAAAAAAATGTGACCGAAAAGCTTCATGGAAAGCTCTGTTTTTGTCGTTTCTTTATTAGCAATCTGAAAGTAAAAATATCAGATTTCGTAAGCAATTAATCGCAAAATACCCTTCCCCCTATATTTGAATTGTTTTTGTACTCTGTATTATGTGTACAGAGTTAAGCGCTAACAGGAAAATCATGATATTCGAGGATTATTGGATCTAATCTTTTGATAAACTGACTAAATGTATGTGATATAAATACATAATTATGATTTCATCAAATATAATGATGATTTCATCTTGTATTAGTATCTAGCAACCATCCACCGTGAATTTATTTACGTTTTTCGTAAGTACCAAAATCTAAAGGATGTTTTAAAACTTCATGATACAAATGAACCTGGTAGTATAGTGAATTAACTTGAAAGTAACGTCCCCCCCACCCTCTACCCATCATCCGTCCCTCCCTATATTTTATATTGCCCCACATTTAATATTGAGCTGATATAGCAAGATGAATAATGTATCTTATTTTTAATAACACGACACGTTTTTTACAAAAAAAGCACAAGTTAGGCTACAGTTAGGCTACAGAGCCTGCAGGCGATAGGCCGAAAACATCTGAGCCTAGATATAGGTCACGTCAGTCACGTCATATGTCACGTGATCTACACGTAATTAAATTTGAAAATGCGGCCAATCCTGCATTTTCAAACTTGCATAATCGGATTGATCAATTTTATAAGTAAGTAGTTAGATAGTTTAGTTGCCTTGGTTTTGATCTTAAAATCCTTTGCTAGATTGAGCCAGGTTTCAACGACACATCGGCACAACTTGCTTATATTGTATCATGCTGTGAAAGTCAAGATATTTGAACAAAGTGTCTGCGGAATCAAATATACAATATCGCCATGAGAAATCATTACAATGGTTTATTACACGAGAATAAATATTGCGGGAATTGTTTCATTTTGGCGAAATATTTGAGATAATATTTTCATGTTTATGCATGACCAGCTTTCCATTCTATTTTGAGAGACTATTAATGATTTTTTTATTTTAACAAGGATCAAATCGCAAATAAACAGCGATTAAAATTAGCTTTGTCATTTCTCCTTGTGAAAGGTATTGAGTGTTTATATATTAAACAAAAAGCACGTTCACAATACGATAAATTCTATCATATCACAATAGAAGATATGAATTGCGAGAGAAATTCATAATAAATGATGCAAGAATTCGAAATATAATAAAACGGATCAAGCATAAGCTAGCTTTGTATATAAATCGTATAGCAATCGTTATTCAGTAGTGGTTAAATACAAAATAATATTATCAAAAATAAATTGTAAAACTTCATTGCTGCACGGGTAGGGTTAACTTTAATGCATAAAGGATACTACTGCCTTTATGCAATAAAGTTAACGTTAAGTTTAACGTCTGAATTAATATGTAATATACGAAGGATGTCTCAGACGTAGCTGTTGATTTAATCGCCTTACTAAAGGGTGCAGCGAGTTAAAGAAATAGCCAGCTATCCGGGATTCGAACCTGGACCATGGATTTAAAATCCAGCGCTCTAACCACTTCTCTAACGGGCCATTGCTCGTTATTATAATAAACGTAATAAACGTCATTAATTTAGAAGCATCAACATTATCTATTCTGTAGGAGACATCAAACAATGTATCAGTAGAATAGTAACGAGTCACTTTAGAGTGAAAAAAACACTGTAGAAATGCTCAGCATGTATTGTTTCCATTAAATGACCTCATCTTTTATTCATTTGACAATTTGACATACCTTTTTATTTCGACCTTTAAATCGAGGATCTTGTAACACATTATTTAGAATTTGTTATTTCTGGTATTTAAAATTTTCTTAGTTTGTCGGTTATACGGCTAAGTTATACGGCGAAATTTGCATGACAAACTATTAAAAAAAGTTCATTTTGAATCGAAAGTTTATAGGGTTAAGATTAGGGTTACGCTTGTATTTATTTCTAAACAAAATTCCGTTCATATTAATGTTTGCATTATATAGATAATTTTTTTTGTATTCTCGACCTTGCAATGATAACTAACGGTTTTGAAATCGCATTGCGATTAGAAATCATGCAAGTTCGTTTTCTTACTTAAATCTAGGAAGGCTGGGACAATGGGGCATTGCCCCTCCCCCTTTTAAATCACTCAATTTTGACTGCTTATATAGAATACTTTCCGCTATAGCATGGGCAAAGTTTTTACTTCCAAACACAGGAAAAATTATGAGAAATGTAAATTTACCACACGTTGCTAAAATGTTTAAATGATAATAATGTTCTATTGTTAAAAGGATCATTGTGCCAAGTAAAAGTACAACATGTTAAGAGGTCATTACTTCTTTTGGCTAAGATAAAATATCTTTTTAAATAGAAAGTCTCAATTGAAGCAACTGTACAACACGAAAAGTCATGATTTTTTTGGTAAGCAAAAATAATTTCCCTAGATTAAAACTTCTATTCACCTACTGCTCTTACTTTAGGACTAAGCACTTTACCGATTCAACTGCAATATAAAATGTTCGTCTGTTAGGACATAATATGCCTTTACTGATATCTGCTGAATTTCTGCAGATAGTGTATGCCCTGTCTCGGATGAAATATTTTGCCAGCAGAATTTGTATTTTGATTAGAAAAACGCGATATTGCATGAACGTTAAAGATTGCAGATTTTGTTCAATTAAAAAGCTATAGTGTTCTGCGTAGTGCTTAAACACGAAGGTTATTAGAAAATAAATCGTAAAACTTTGACCTAAAGAATAATTGCCGGATGTTTTAAAGAAATTGCAAAGTTACAAATTTCGATTTGATTTGTTTTAAAAGCTCTAATTCATTCATTTTTTCTAAATAACTTTTTTGACTATACCAAGATGTTAACAATACTTGATGCCAAATAAAAATAAAAATAGCAAATAAAATATTCATGTTTTAAAGCCGCACAGTAACTATAGCTACATTTTAAATATTACAATAACTTATTACTGACAAATTCAGTAATAGATTACATTTCATTTTTTTATATAATATTTTATCATCACAGTTTATTAAATATATTTTACACATTACTTTTTCCATCAACACAACTTTTAACAATGACGCATGATCTATTTATCTATGTTTAATTTCTCTCCCTACAATATTCCAATCTCCTGCAAATTTTCTCACATTCTTCATTAGTCGCGTGTTAAAATAACCTTTTTAGTTTAACAGTACATTAGATATAAATAAGCTGGCGTGTGCTTTATCCTTGCTTTGAAAGTCTGCTTATGGAGAGAGCTTATTGTGCTTATAGACAAGAGATAATGGCTGAATGGAGAGAGACTGTATTGTCTAAATCATCGATATCTACTCCAGCCACTAATGAGAGACTCTCACGCAGGATCATATAAACACTGGACGAGTGCAGATCTTAATATTGCGAGGGATTCATAAGCCAGCCTGACTCCCCCTGCACCAATCATGGACTCTTCTAGTTTCTGATTAACTATAATATAGGAATCGCGATTGATGGAACAGTCTATTATTTCTTGGGATGGGAGGGGGGGGGGATTTGGCGGGTTCAAATTAGTATGAGGGGATGATGGATGAATTTATCGCATTAAGATAGAGATGACTTTTAGTGTTTTTTGGAATAAATATATGTTTTATTTGATGAGCATTTTCTTAATCTTTTCTCCTTACTCTAAACTTATCTAAACTGTAAAAAGAGATTTTAAAAGTTTATAACTCCACAAGGTTCAAATTAATCATAATATAATTGATTAGTTGTGATTGGTTCACGACTAGAATAAACGAATCGCTTTGAATTATTTAATTGGCTATCGAGAAGTTCTACTGGTGAGTCGATCAGTTGTTCAATAAATTTTTGTCTGAGAGATTGAATTGGTCCCAAAGGTCTTGCTACTCGTGGCTGGCCATTAATCTCTAGTAAAAAAGGAATCCTCCACTCTCACTATTCATTGTTTTTGCTAATTTTTTTCTCGGTTGCGTAATTGCAATGTAATGTCGTCACAGCCCAGAGAAATAGTTAAGTTTTTAGAACGACAGATTTTCCATCTTCGAGTTATATTTTTTAAATGCTGGTACGGTAGGCTTAATAAACTGACTTGTTTCACTAATTAAACCCAATGTTAAGATGAATTCAGATTTGAACAGTTGTGTCTTATTCTATTGCATAGCAATTCATTATCAAATTCTAGTTTTGTTGAATAATTTTATTTTTAAGTTGCGTTTTAAATAAAAGGAGTTTTTTTAATTATTGTAGCTTTTAAATTAATCTCGCATTGAAAGTTATATATGCTTTAACTGCAAGTTTAGCTTCGCTTGTAATTTAATAATATAAGTATTTAATAATATAAGTATTTAATAATATAAGTATTTAATAATATAAGTATTTAATAATATAAGTATTTAATAATATTATTGTATCAAAATGCCTTTCCAGTTTTAATTTCTTCAATATGTAGGCCTACCTATACAGATTTATTTATTAATGTATTAATATTTCGATTAATGTTTCTGTAAAAATTAATTTACATTCATTACTTCATATTGAACTTTTCTATTATTATATCTCATGCAATCAATAAATCAATTAATCAGTGCTAATACAATCAATAATCATCTAAATTCCACACCTTTTATTACACTCCATATCCACCCGGTAGATACTTTTTACACCGGATTCATCGATACAGTATCCTATCCACTGACGTAGATAATACTTGATACATGATCCCTTGGGACTCATAGTGACGTGTGTATACAGTCCAACGGATCGACCAGTGATGTTGTAAATATCCCTCTACATATATACCCTAGGGACGTATAACGCCAAATATTATAGGTTATTTGGCGCCGCCGAGGTCTTGCTATATTAATATATAGAGCGCAGATTCTGTTACTTGTAAAACCAAAATAGGCCACATATAATTTTTAACTATATGTGGCCAGTTTTAATCCATTCTGACGTTGATGTTTCAAATGAAAATTGATATTTTTAATGTTACGACATTTTATGACAAACAGTTAAATATTAGTCCTATGGATTAATATTTTATTAGTGCATAGTGTATTCTTTATTAGTCTTCAAACTAGAATTATAGTCTATAATAGTCCATAGTGTATTACGTAGGGGGCGATTTATTCATAGTAAAGTGCACTGCAATGACATGTTTCAGATGATTTGTAATAGGTCCAATCTGTTACATGCACAAAAAATAATATATATTGGTCTCTCTTTGGTAATTTTTCTGTTCGATTCTTTTTTCAAAATTACACCATTGCTGGTAATTGCATTATTGTTTTATATTAAAAGTAAATATATTCACTATTTTAATTTGTAAGGGTGTGGCCGCCTTCTCCCCCCCCCATCAATTATATAACCTTTAGAAATGTCATAGATTTTACCAAGGAATTTTAATTTAAGTGTTTTTCTTATCAAATCTTAAAATAATCATGCTGCTATCAACAGTTCTTCATGACTTCAGATTTTTAAGAATTATTATATAAGCAAACTTTGAATCGCTTATCATACCAATGTATTTGTCAAACATTGACAAACATCAGCTGAGTCTGAACACTGTTTTATATTTTTCGTTTCATCATTAAAATGATCAAATTAATAATATTATGATGACGTTAATTACTGATTAAAGACTAATGAAATTAATTTCTACTGTAACCGATTTTTGTTTTTTAATGTCTGTAAATATGCTTTTAGGACGATTCGTCAACGGACTGTTCGTCAAGGGCAGTTATTAAAACGGACAATTCTTATAACCTCTAACCCTAACATTAACCCTTCCTTTAACCCTAAACCTAACCCTAACCCTTGCCCTAAACCTAACGAATATCCTTGACGAACAAGTCGTTGACGAATCGTCCTTTGACGAAACGTCCGCATACCTTAAATATTAATTGGACTATAGATTATTGTTAATTGTAACTGATTCATTGATTTTTATGTTTTTTTGTCTGATTGTAGATTCTATTGGGATTTGTTCATGCTCATCTTACTGATTGCTAACCTCATCATTCTTCCTGTCATCATTTCATTCTTTAATGATGACCTCAGCACTCACTGGATCGTCTTCAACAGCATCTCTGACACAGTATTCCTCCTCGATCTTATCATAAACTTCAGAACAGGTTTGCAACCACAAAAAAAATATTTAATTACTTTTTGTGACAATTATAAAATAGCAAATATTAATTATTATGCGCTTTTGTATATTAGATTATATCTAATATAGTTATGGTTATGGTTAGAGTTATAGTTATCTTAATATTTAACTGTATAATCTTAACGACTTAATAATTAATTACTTTTGTAGCTATTATAGTATAGCAAAAATACTATTTTTTATTATTTTGCTGTTGTTTAATGATTAATGAACTGTTTTAATCCGTAATATTTTGAGGATTAAAATGTTTAAAAGCAGTGACGCAAGCAGGGGGTATATGAGAGTTACAAACCCCCCATTGAAACCGTTGAAGTAGTTTTTATTGTACTGAGTAAAAAGTTGGACCCTGTTTTTTATGTTTAACCCCCCCCCCCCTTCTCCATTTTTTTGCAGTGTAGTGTAATGTCAACAAAAAGTTAATATAGGTATCTGGAATATTAAAATATAGTGTATTCAGTTAATTTCATTGCAGAACTATCCCCCCCCAAAAAAAACTTAATCCTGAATACGCCACTGGGAAAGAGAAAGAGATATTTATCCTGAAATGTAAAAAAATTAATGTGCAAATTAAACTGTATTGTGCTAATTAGGTATGCATTATATATTTACAAATGACTTATTGATGATTCCTGAGTTAAAAATATATGTATAAATAATATTACTTATAGTCTAAAGTGATAAAAATAAAGGTGTTTTTATTTTCAAGGTATTATCGCTGACAATTTTGCTGACGAGATTATCTTACAACCAAAAGAAATCGCAAAACATTATCTAAAGACTTTCTTCTTCCTTGATCTCATCAGTTCGATA
>JAQIXG010006549.1:0-10205 GCA_034700105.1 Oconnorella tubifera
GCGCCCAGATTTAACCTAGTTTAATAAACCTAGGCCTTCAAGCTATAACAGTCATTCTTGCGGTTGCGGTAACGTTACAATAGAAACGATTCCTATTTAAGCGCAAGCTCTTAAATTCTTAAATTTAAGAGAATTTAAGAGAATTTGTGCTTGCGGTTACGTGAATGACTAAATGCTCCTAGATAAGAACAACTTAAGCTCGGTCCTGCGGTTCTGCGGTTCTGCGGTTGCGGCCTGCGGTAACGTTGTTTTATACGTAAGCAAAAGTGTCTCCGTATAAAACAACGCAAGCAAACTTAAGGTCGAAATATAGCAATTTTAGCTCCTTAAATTTCCTTAAAGCTATGACTAAATCGCGCTTAAGTCGAAAGAATTAAGTCTTAAAACTTCAAAGAACACGTAGTTACTTTCGTTGTTAAAACACTGAATTTCTAATAAGCCGATTTGCAAAAAATAGTGCGTATTTATATTTTAGCCCAAACGAAACACCTTAATAAAAGTATAAATTAGATTTTACAATCATTGATTGTAAAATAACTGACTGGAAGTACTTCCGTATAAACAAAAACTGTTTAGTATAATAGAATATTATATATATATATATAATTGTGTATATAACAAATTAAGAATTTATCGTATAATTTTTAAATACAGTGGGCTATGACTAAAATATGGTTTTAGCTTAAGGCATAGGCAGGCGTGTAGAATCAACAAATACTTTTTTATTACAGGGTTTATGGATGGACGGAATAGGTTTTTCAGTCAAAATTATGTGAAATTATTTTGTATAGATTATATCATTATTTATACTATAGACTGTTAATAAACAAGTCTTAAATTTAGTTTAAATGAGTAACTTTACGCGAATCTAATATTTTGATTGAAATGTTAAGAAGTCGGTCTGTATGCATTCAGTTTCAGTACATTGCAGAAATTAAGTGAAGCATATAAAGTTAATGGAAATTATTACAATTGTTTATAGTAGGCCTATATTAACTCGTATAGAAAATGTACATGTAATGCATATATGGAGAAGTTAGCTGATAATATTACATCATATTTACGTAATAGGAATACCATATGCAATACACACACATTATGTAATACTATATTGTGAAGTTACGTTTGCTAACCCTGATATTAAAACAATAAATGTACGGAATTAGCTACCCTTTTGTTAACTTATATATATCATAACTATAATTCCGTATGCCGTATATATCATAAATACAATTTAGTTTAGTCTGCTAAGTTGTATTGAACAAATAAAATTCATACATTTCAGATCGTTTAAATATGAACCCCCGTTTAAACATTTTCCCCTATATTTCGAGATCTCTTTTACCAAGCGGATAAAATTACAAATTTAACTGAACATGTTGTTTGCGATTGTTTTCTTCTTTTATTTTTGTGTCTGCTACCCGTACACAGGAATAGAAGCGGCATCTTTATATTCAGAAGGTAGGATATATAAGTTTTTATTCTTAATCTATTTTTTTAACACTTTTAAACAATTTAATTATTTATCGAATTCTTTTATAAATTATTCAATTAAATATAGAATTTTAACATAAAGAGTATATAATTAATGGGTTATTTTTAGAGAATTTGATGGGAGGGGGCTTATCGTATACTGGTCTATAAATCAGTCGAAGACGAGTCGCGGACTCTGTCGCTGAGACAGTTGCTGAGAAAATCGAACTGTTGCACTGTTTAACGTGGTACTTAAAGCGATCAACAAGAATATCGTCTCTGAGAATCAATCTTTACTGGATGCAATTTGATCTCAAGATTATTTCCTGCAATAAAATTTGCATTCTGTCCCAGATGAATTTATTTTCGGAGATCAAAAGGCGTCCAACTCATGAGCGTGCAAATTAAGTTTGCATTCGGCGCCTTTGTAAATAATGTAAATCTGAAAATCAATCTCAAAGTGCAGTAGTTTTAGCGTGTTACAATGCATATGAGATATCGGATTATAATAATCAGGGATTAAATTAGTAAAACATAGCTCATCGGATAAAGAGATGAAATGTAAATAATGGACGGATATTTGTAACATTGGACTGCGACGTTAAAAAGGTGTTCATAAAATTAGAAGAAATATTAGTATATCAACATTTACACACTGCATAAAAAAAGTGGCGAATCCAAATCGTTTAGTATAAGGGGGCGATTTTTTATAACCACGACGCCACCCCCCCCCCCCACCACCCCTCCACTACTAATTTGTTTTGGTGAATGATTTGCGTTTATGTCATTTCGTTAAATCTGTAAAACGTAAACTGGACTTTGCATTTTAAACCGCTATTATAATAACTATATATTGCAAATATCATTATACATCGACTCGTACAAAACACTTGAATCAGTTTTGTTCTGAAAAGAATTCAGTATATCAGTGTCTTCTAAGTGTTAAACCAGTAAATTTTATTTCACTAATTACCTTCCAAACATGAAACAAAAGATTTATTGATACTAAACGTCGAATATTATCAGTTCTTTATTTGCTAGGTTAAGTTTTGAACGGCAATTGATAATTATCTAAAACTCGTCTCCAATAGTTCACAATATTTTGCTATTTTAATTGACAATATTGACCATATGATGATATAAAAATTTGGTAATATTAGCAATATTTTGCAATATTTGGTAATATGGGTAATATTTCTCAGTATTGGCAATATATAGCAATTAATAAATTGCCAATGTAGACCTGTATAATAGATATATATTATAATCAACGATTAGCCTAAGCCCATTTAAATCAGATATAAGCTACCCAGGCATTTAGGCGTACTTCATTTAACTATTAAATACAAGTTAATCGATGCATGATTAGGTTTTTATACTAACAATATCTATAGATTAATCGATATAATAAATTAGCAGGAAAGAAATATTTTAATGAGTTTGGATATTTTCTGTTCATTGCATTAGTCGATTTATGTTACTGTTACTATATTGTAATTTATATTATCTGTGTCTTATATATTTCAATGTATACTTGCAATGTTAAATATTATATCATGAAACTTAGCAAAGAAGAAATAAAATACACCTTGAATAATACATATAATATTCATTTAATACACAATGATATAATATTGTTTGATATAATAATACTATTGGTATAATAATGATATATTACTTTACTTATAATATTGCTTTAAGGAAACTTTTTCGTGAAATGGTAATGCACTGCACTCGCAACAGACAGATCTAGGTTTTATTTTCATGAAAACACTATATCTTACAATATCTTACAATATTGTGCTATATTATATACCCTTTAGTGCTGAAAATTCTGAGATTTTGTCCGTACTTTGAAATTAAATTAAACTGGCTTACTATTAAATTTAAGCAAGTAATAGCTGTGCTTTGTAAATAGCATGGGAAGCTGATTGGAACACTATTGCTCAGAAGTCATTGGCAGATGTACTCAATTTCAAGCAAAATTCTAATGTAGCAAAAAATGTCATTCTTTTTCTGGGGGACGGTATGGGCATACCCACCGTCACTGCGGGGCGCATCTACGCCGGGCAGCTGCAGGGCAAGACGGGGGAAGAGTTCGATCTTACCTTCGATCAATTCCCTCATGTTGCTCTAGCTAAGGTATATTGCATTGTGATGTTTTTGAATGCTATTATCACTCTGCTTTTTTAAAATAAAAATATTTTGTTATAAATGCGGATGTTAAATTAATAGTTTCGATAAGGGTACAGACTTTGTTTCTAAAAGTGACGGTAGGTGTTGGAAGGGGGGGGGGGGGTGATAAGCCTCATTAAAGAGTTCTAATACAAATGAAATTTTGTGAACACAATTTTGTGGGAAAATTAAAAGTATAAATTGATATAATCAATATAAATGTCTATCGTCATGGTCAAATTGAAATTCAGCTGAAGTTAAGTATTCTTAACTTGAAATAATTATGGTTTTAATTCTGAACTAAAACAGTTATTTCTTATATTTCAGACATACAATGTAAACCATCAAGTGCCAGATTCTGCGGGTACAGCCACTGCTTATTTATGTGGCGTTAAATCGAATCTGGCTACAATAGGAGTGAGCCAAAAAGTGCAGCGTGGCAGTTGTGAGGGTTTAACCAAGGAAGACAGTGTGGATTCTATTCTCAGATGGTCACTCAATGAAGGTTGGCTATTCGAAGTGAAAAACATGTTGCTAAAATTTAAAACCAAGAACAAAATTAAAACCAAAGAAAATTAAAACTTATGAGCATATTTTCGTATTGCAATTATTTCTATTACCAATTTTCTCGCATTGAAGACAATTAAAATACTTTTATTTTTTTATCACACGACTATAATTCGAAATTCTAAAACTCAATTTAATAAGATTATTATTTTACTCATTTAATGCAGTTGTTTTGTCAAGGTAAACGGGTGGGTATAGTTACGACGACGCGCGTAACCCACGCGACTCCCTCGGCGAGTTACGCTCATTCCCCGGACAGAGACTGGGAAGCAGACGCTAATGTGCCCGCCGATAAAAGAAGTAATCCGAATTGTAGTGACATAGCCGCTCAACTTATCTTAAATAACAGCGATATAAATGTAAACATAAGTATTTACTTTTAAAATGTAATGTTTACATTAATCAGCCAATAGCGTGAGCCGTTAGATTGCGCGCGATAATTGGCGCGGGCTCTCGCGGGACTTTTTTAATAATAAATATTCTGACGATTTTGAAAGATTACCCTATCAGTCGATAATAATTGAGTGGTCTAAACTGATTACTTATTGTTTTATATTTTTGGTGTATTCGATGTTTTTGACTGCTGTGATGTGAATAATCTTCTATAATGACTTTTAGCTACAAGTTCGACTGCAACTTATAACTATTTTATGAACTATAATGATTATATCAAGAATATAGTATTGTATCTAATTTTTATGTAAATATTGTTATACTTTATTTTCAGGTTATTCTAGGTGGAGGGAGGGGGGTGTTCACCCCAACTTCTTTGATTGATTTCGAATACAAAAATATGACGGGACAAAGGGTCGACAACCAAAACCTCATTCAGGTTAATAAATTTTTACTATTTATGACATTTGTACACTTTTGAATTGTTATAAAAATAAATAATGCTGAGTCAATATCTAGAAATAAACATAAAATAGTACTACTGCACTGCTATCAACAAACGCAAGCGAGAAACTGGTCTATGATATTAAATAAATAAAAGGCATTTTGTTAAAATAAGGAAGAGAATAAAGCAGCAACATTTTTATCACTTTCATTTCTCTGCCTGTCTGTCTAACTGCCTGTTTTGACTGTCTGTTTCGCTGTTTCTCTTCCTGTTTCGTCTCTTGCTATCTGGTTAACAGAGCAGTTAACCTATATTCTTGAAAAGAAATTCTAGTTTTAATATCTTTTTATCTTGGGAAAGCGTGTCTAGAATGATGATCAAAATCATGCCAAGCTTTATTTCAATGCTAGTTTTACACATTATAAGAATTGCTTCGTTTGTACTGCTTTGCTTTTAGATAGGTATTTAAGTTAACCATGACGTATGGGCATACAAAATATAGGCCCAAAAAAAAGTAAACCAAAAATAGCCGCAGGTAGGGGAATCTATAGTAAATCTACAAAATGGGCACTTTTTAACATTCCTTATGACATGATTATTAAGCCCATTTGAGCTTTTGTGATCTTAAAGAAAGTGGCGCACTTTCGTTCATTTTTCGTGTACTAATTTGGGGGTTTTTAATTTGCGGGATATAACTCAGTGCTCGGAATGGACCGGAACGGACCGGAACGCCGTTCCGGTTCGTCAAATACATCCGTATTATCGTTCTGTTTCGTCGAAATACGCCGGAACGCATCAGAACGCCGTTCCGGTTCGTCACGCGAAAGAGTCATGTCGTCGACATTCTGCTGTTTAAGTTGAAGTTGATAAAAAATTAAAAATCCGATATTAAAGTCAACTTTCTATTATGACAAACAATACTAATTTAAAAAATTGACAATAAAGAAGGGCACTAAATATATAATGAGGTGACAAATTTCCTAGATCTTCCCTACTGGTTCGGTTATAATAATTTATTTTACAAATTTAAAAGAAATTCAAAATATCAACTCGTTATTAATAAATTTATATTACGACTATTTAGATTTTAGCAGCTAATAAAAAAGTTCAATGTTTATTGCTCTCAATGCAGCAATGCAGATAAGGCTCCAATCAATATTGGAGACTAGCGTTCCGTCGAGTAAAATTTTCCATTTCGAGCACTGATATAATTGAATTGGTAATTATTTTAAAATTGAAAATAAAGATTAAATTTTTATTTATTTTAGATGTGGCAAAATTCAATGGAGGCAGCGAATAGAAAGTTTGCTTTCAGTTGGAATAAGACGACATTCGATCAAGTCGATGCAGATTCTGTCGATTATCTTCTTGGTCCGTTTACAAGTTAATTTTTAGTTAATTTAATGAATTAATTAGACAAAATTCTTATTCGAATTAAATTTAAGTCCATTTTGATTTCAATCAGTTTAATAAATAGGTACATTGTTAAAGGAAAATTGAATGAAACTTTACTTAGAACTATCAAGATATGATTGAAGAAAGAGATAGATAGGCCTACGTAGGTACTATGCATAATACCATGTATTTTTAAAATATAAAATTTTTTGTAATATATTTCACTTTAAAATATTATACATATATCAAAATACATATTGCTTATTGTATAAAATGTGTCAAAAAAATTGTTGTCAAATACATCGCTGGAAACTGTGTATTTGCAAAAAAGCATTCTTATAATTTTTGTCGAAAGATTTTCAACAGCACGTTTTGTATTGTAAATAAATATGAACGAAATTCGCTAGCGGGAAAGCTACTAAATAACAATAATAAACAAATGGTGGCACTATTTGAAAACGAGGTTAAAATCATACCAGTGCAGACTTAACGGTAGGTGTAAGTTACATGATGCTAAACATATAATAACTTCGGCTCGAAAATGGTTTTTTATTTACATTCAAAATAATAAATACCATTGGCTTGAATGAGAATCAATTTATTAACAATATACTTTGATTTATAAATTGAATATTATACGATTTAAATTTTGTTAATATGTGATAAATTATATTAAATAATGATTAAATTATGTTTAAATATTAATTTATTGCTCTAAATTTTTTCAATTCCGTAATATTTATTTTAACTTATCACGGTGCTTTTAAAAATACGGCTATTAAATGATTAAATGTTAGATTTATTCAATTTAAAAACTGTATATTTTTCAAATCATTGTTTAGTTTTCGATTTATATTCATCAATCTGAAGCCAATTCTTTTCGATTTTGCTCTAATTTTGCTCTTGTTTTTGAATGATTTCTTCAAATTATGTTTTTCATAAGGATTATTTGAGCCGAGTCATATGCGGTATGGTTTAGACAGAAATAAGGATGTTGCTGGGGAGCCTACCTTGGCTGAAATGACAGATAAAGCCTTAAAAATACTAAGTCGTGAACCCAAAGGATATTTTCTACTAGTCGAAGGTTTGAATCCAAGTTTGATATATTTGTAAATTATCAATATTCATTCGCTAGATGACTGCACTGCTAATTAGAATTCCGGGTACGACCCGGAACAAAACGGCTCCGAAAAATTAGCCCCGACAAAACGGCCACTCGACAAAACGGCCACGACAAATAGCCGCCACCCTCCCCCCCGAAAAACAACCGACATAGTCACATAGGTATAACTAAAAATATAATTTTATTACCCTAAAAGTAAATCAATATTGCTGTTTCATTAATTAATTTAAACTTTTAATTTTATTATTTTATGAATAATTGCTATTTATTCGACAGGTGGCCGCATAGATCACGCGCATCATGATAACAGAGGTAAGTACGCATTGAATGAAATGAATGATTTCAACGAAGCTATTAAAACAGCTGTGTCTATGACGTCATCTGACGACACTCTAATTGTGGTGACGGCTGATCACTCGCACGTTTTTACCATCGGGGGGTATCCAACCCGAGGCAACCCAATTTTAGGTAGAAAAATCCGTCAGCTTTTGTTTACACTGAATTTTATAAATAAGATTGACTAAATAAGGTTTTATAAATAATATTTTATAAACAAGATTTTATAAATTAGATTTTCTAGACTAATATATTATTAATATCATTGTATAAATAACATTTTATGAATAAGAAGCTATTAAGACTGTTAGTTATACCTTATAAATCTTCCCGAGTAATAACCATAACTCTAAACTTAACCCTTAACCCTAAGATTAATCCTAACCCCAACCCTAGAATTAACCGTCTGTCTGTTTTAATTGGTCACTTGCTATATTTAACAATTCAAAACTACTTTTTCTAGGCATCTAAAACATTAATAATTAAAGATATTTTAAATGTTCATTTTAAAATACCTTTAAACAATTATTTTTTTATTTTTTTGTCCGTACAGCCCTTGTGGACCCTGTGGGGTTCCTGGAAGAACCGGCCACGGACAACCTGCCCTACCTGACCCTAATGTACGCTAACGGGGTGTCAGCTAACCGGGGTCGAACCAACCTCTCAGGGGTGGATACTGGTAAGCGAATACCACTCCACTATTAATTGCAGACTTTTTTATTGAAGTGAAAATAAAATATACTTTGAACTGATCTTTATTAATCTGTATGACAATTAGATGCCTGCTTTGAAAAATATTTTTATGATGGGTGGAGGAGGGGGGGGGGTATATTAGACAAAATAAATATATTTTTTAATTAAATAAGTAATTATATTTGATTCCTAATATTACAGTCCTATGTAAAAAAATGAGCTTAATCACTCTATTTATATAAAATATTATTTTAAATAATCCATTATATAATAATCATATTTAAATGTAATCATCACATTTAATTATTATTATCACATTTAGATATAATAACCATATTTTCCATCAAATTAACCCAATCTCCAATATTTCTTTCTTCTATTTTCCAGCTTCCAATAATTTCCTCCAAGATTCTCACGTTCCCACAAAAGACGAAACCCACGGGGGGGAGGACGTAGCCATCTACGCCAGGGGGCCTATGTCTCATTTATTTCAGGGAGTCAAAGAACAGAATTATATAGCCCACGCCATGGCATATGCCTCTTGTGTGGGGCAAAACAAGGGGCACTGCTCGGGTGCCTCTGGGGCCGGTAGAATCATCGATGGAAAATCGAATTTATTCCTGGTTGCAATAACAGTGATTTTTTACAGAAGAAAAATTCAATGAGAAAAAGCGAAATTTGTGTTTTTGAACTTTTAAACAGATTTTTAGAATTGTAAACTTACTTATGAGATGGTAGAAAGGAGAGATATTCTTTATGTTTGCTGTCTATAGTGTTTTGTCAGTAGAAATCTGTTTAGTTCTAATGAGATATGTAGAAATGAATAATCAATCAATAAGACGATGAGTTAGTTAATTAATCAGTTGTTTATGTTCAATTGCTCGACTATAGTAAATATTATGCGTGTAAAATTATGCATAAAATAATATTACGTGATAATTTTAGTATTTAATTCTGATAATAGATTAAAAATAGCGACATTTATTTAAAGTACTTATAACTTTTATAACTGATGGAAGATGTTACAAATGTGCATAATAATATTTGCTCAAATATTACTGATAAAGTTTTATGAACAAATGAAGAAATTAAAATTATTTACCTCAAATTCAATAGCAGATATAAAAATACCTCGGTGTCTATTTTTAATTCGTTTAATTCGAAACTATTTAAATAAGTTTTATATTTGATTGATTTGTACTATTATATTTTTGATGTAGATGCTATTAAAAATTTGATAAAACCAATGGTGTATTTTTATGTTTCAAATTAATAAATATTAATACATTTCTTAATCAATCTTATCTTACATTTGATGATTTTAGTTTTCTTTATTAATAATTCTAATTTGAATTTATGAAATATGAAAAGTATAGTCATTTATTGTACAAGGTGAGTCAAAAAAAATAGCCCTAAAATGTGTCGTAACTATGGTCGGGGATAACTTTAGTTTTCATAAACTTAAATTAAGTTTGGGTACTTGTTAGCACATCTTTGGCAATCAAATGCGTTGATTATCTTCTTGTATTGAAACTAATATTTGCGAGAGGTATTCGGGGATCTCACTTTGTACGCCAAAACGGCGAGATTCCTAATGGGACCAAT
>JAQIXG010006550.1:0-10204 GCA_034700105.1 Oconnorella tubifera
CGTTTCTTTTTCTTTAATGTTTAAGTGATGTATAGCATCTACTTTTTGTTTGTGTTTAGATGCATGTCTGTTATAGTAGTATACTAGTTACATACCGTTGATCATCAAATATATATATGTATAAAATATGTATAAATATATATACTCTATGATTACTAAGCTAATTCTCTTTATATGCACATTAAGTAATTTTCTTAAAAGCTAGGTAGGTATATATTTTACATTTTAGATACTGTAATTACTAAGTATATACTTAATAAAGTAATGCACTAATAGCATATTTTTGTTGATGCTACGTTAAGAATCTATCAGTTTTTGGAAAAAACTAACAAGGTTACTAGAATTAACTGAACTGAGAGTCAATTGTCACGACTCATCACTTGAACTTCGTGTTTACATACAAGTTTACAACATTAATATTATCACTGACTTTCAAACTGATCATTAAATTTATGAAAATAATTTAAACATTGTCAGCAAGAAAAAAGTAAACAACCTTCTGAGATGATGCTGTGCTATTTGCAAATCTGATAAGATAGACTCCCTCTTCATCAATTTCTATCAATATCCTATAACACGTAAACTTTGATACTTACTAAAAATAAACAAAAGTCAACGCATGTAAATTTGATTCACTATAATTAACTAACTCGATACCTGATAACTACAACAGCGAGTTTATAAACAGAGAGATAAACGTCAAAGTTGAGTGTTATATAAAAAGACTAGTTAAGCGAATTTAAAAGTACCATGAGTGGTAACAGTTATAAAAGTTCACGAGAAAAAAAAAGAAACTCTCAATCCCTTAACACTTCCAATGATGTTTAAATTAAAAGTTAGAGTTCGTCAATTTGATAGATTTTAATGCAAGGATATAATAAGCATGTGAGATTAGTGAAAAAAGCTTTACTGAAAAATACTTTTTTATAAACCACGCTTAACGAATCAATTAACGTATCTATTAATTGATTCGTGTATAATTGTCATCAGAAGTTGGCTTGTATGCAAATTTCAAGTCAATGGGACAATGGGAAGTTGTCTAAATAACGATTACAAGATTTTAATTATACATACAAACAGACAGATGAAACTAATAAAAGTGCGGCAATAAAAATGGCTAACTTTTGAAGAAAATAACTTGGTGTGTGTGTAATTTTGCTATTGGAAACTAATTGGCCTATATTCTCATTGTCAAGTTCATGTATGTTTTTCATTAAAAGACAACTTTAATGTTTAATATTTAAGTATCCAAAACACAATCAAGGTAATATATATACATATACAGTATATTTTATGGTGTATGAACATGAATTAAAAAAATATTGGAAAAAATATTTTATTTCAGACAAAATGAATGTAACTTCTGCAACTAAGCACAATTACTGTCTTAAATTTAAATAATCATAATTGTAATACTATACCAATAATAGTGTAGTTAAGTTTATAAATACTAGCTACAAAATAACTAACAAACACTAAACACAGAATAAGGATAATGCAATAATAATGGAGAATCTTCAGATTTTTTCAAGCTGCTACTATCATGCATGTAACTAAAGAAAAAAAAGTCATCTTTTAAAACATAATGGGGAAAAATTAACAGTTCATAAAGGGATCTGCTGTAATAAAGAAATGTCGAAGCAATAAGAGACTAAAATGTTACTAGTTACCTGCTGGCCTTTGCGTTATCATAAAGACACATGGCAGTATCTTCCAGATCTTCTTCTTCGATCTATTTAAACAAGAAATATTTGCAAGAGATCTATAATTGCTAGTCAATGGCGCTTTGTGGGAGGGGAGCTAAAGCAACCCCACCCTAGAAAAGTAATTTATTTGAATGTATTTGGCATGAATGTGTATTACATACGCGTGTATATATATATTAGGTATAAAAAGTGAATTATAACTTATAAAAGGTTATAACTTAAAAAGAGATAATGGAATACTATCCACTTCTTAGAAAAGTTTTAAATAAGTTTTCAAACTAATGTTAAGGGTACCATAGCAGTGTGAACAATGTATGTACGACCCTTGTTACCCTTGTTACCTTTGTTACTCTTGTGCCAGAGGTAATTGGTTTTGTTTTTGTAGACATCATAGGAGCAACAACTGCTGTAGATTTTCTAAAGAAATGTACCATGATACTAATAAGAGAGAGAAGGTAGATCACAATTTGACACTCATTCAGTCTAGTTCTATAATTAATGTAAATATATTTCATATCTTTATAAAATATGCATTAGAAATTATATAATATAGAGACTTTAAAATATTTTTGAGGCCTTGATAATATAAGAAATAAAAATAAGTAAATATCAATTTAAAAATATTTAAATTGAGGTATATATTAAACTCAGATTTTTGATTAAAGAAGCTGCATACAACAGAACATAAAAAATGCCTGAGATCTTCTTATCAACGAGTTGCAATGATGTAACATTCTTTGACTCTTTAACATGGCTTTGACTTTTCTTTAATATTACATCAGCACAAGAATGCTTATTAGTACTATGTTGTCAACTGGGTGGAAATAAAGTGATGAGTGGACACTTATCTCTCAACAAAGAGCAGAAATAATTTAATTTTAAAAGATGGGGCAGGCATATATAAAGCCTTGATTAATTTTTTGTTCCCAAACAAAAATGCTTGCAGGTAGACTACTAATACTACGACTACTAATACTCTACCACTACTACTTTCACGCACTATATAATTGAGCATACTAATTGATAATATTAACGTTTTAACAATATTAATTTATGTGCAACATTAACGTTATTTGTGTAGGTTCGTCAAAATGTTTGCTAATGTAAACTTACAGAGAGTTCTTGACTGTTGATCCCAACATGCTAAACTGATTCAAACTTCTCTGTTAAATCACAAAAAATAATCATCAATAATTAATCATTAAAAATTTTACAAAAGTTTTTGCTTTAATTACTCATTACTCCTAATTATATGAGCATGTGTCAGAATGAACAAAGTCTTCACCTCACAATCAATAAATCTGAGTTTTGATTATCAGAAGTAATTAACAGTCCATCTCTCACTACTAAGAAAGATTTACTTTCTTTAAGGATTCAATTGCTATAAGAAACATTTTACAAATTATAAAATCTTTCTGATCACTATTTTAAAATTTAAGATGACAATTTTTGAAAAACTATTGGCACTCCTAGACCCAAAGGAGAGCTGGGTCCAAAATTATCCAGCCCACCATACCTGAAACAAGAGCCAACAACGGAAAAACAGAATTTTATAAATTTTACATTGCTAAAAGCACAAGGAAATTCTGTTTAAACTAAAAAGCAACAAGTAGGATTATAAAGCAACGAGAAAATACTCACATTGCTGGAAGTTAATCCGTTTGATGCCATTTGAGATGAAACGACTGAAATAAGTATATCTCATGCTGTTAGTACTTTGAAAAATAATTCTATTATGCTTTCTAATAAATCAACATGGAGATAGAGTATAAACATTTATGCCATATATTTTACAAGCAAATCTTCATTAGCTTCTGTTTCTAATTGATGTTGTAAAAGTTTTCTGTAAAAGTACATTTGCATTTCTACTCTAAATGGCCAGTGAAAAACTCACGACGCTAACTGTAACTTGTTACAATTGTAACGGTTTTGAAAGTAACAATTTGATAAAAAAAAGATAGTAGGGCTGCGTGCGAGGGCAGGAAAAGAGTCTAAGTTTGAGCTTCCGGGAAGCTGCATGTAAATAGACTCAAGAAAAGTTTCAAAATTAATATTTTTAGATTTATTAGATTTCTGTTTCATATATATTGACGTAGGTAGGGCGGGCCCGAGGGTCAATTGGGGGGATAGTGAAGCTGCGAGGGGAAAGTGGCATCTGAATCTAAAATCGACATTTTAGACGTTTGCGGTATATAACATTCAACATAATCATTTATTTTATTTTATTAATTATTTCAGTTAAATTAATTGCTAAAGACTGCAATTATAATATATTAGCTTATTTTCTACTGCTTTCTTATAATAAATAAGTGTAGTTAATATTTGTCATTGTCTTTAATGCGAATAATAACTAGTTAGTTTAAAGTCAAGAAATGATAGGCAATCGTATATCATATAAAATTAGTAAAATTAAGATAAATGAAATTAGATAATAGTGTAAAACCACGAGGGAGGGGTTAGTTAGATTAGCAATTAGAAGCCCCACATCCAAAAATCAGGCTTCCCTTGCCCTGTTTTCTTAACTCAACGTGCTGACGGCGCGGTCTTCGGCGCGATCCTCGGCGCGATCCTCGGCGCGGTCCTCGACGTCCTTGGCGCGGTCCTCGGCGCGGTCCTCGGCATGGTCCTCGTCGCGGTCCTCGTCGCGGTGATCGGCGCGGTGATCGGCGCGGTCCACGACGCTGTCCTCAACGTATTGTAGACGGCCTAGACTGGTATACTTACCTCGACATATCTACAACACAACGACGAAGGTGAGTAATCAACATAAGTTTCTTTAGTAAGTTAAGTGTGTGAATCACACGGACAAAGGAGCGTGCTTCTTCTGAAACAACGGCACTGGTGGCAGGGATTATTTAGACGGCTTTCTCAGGTAGTTTTTGTAGCTCGGCCCGTGCCTGAAAAGATAACGACTATCACGACTACTTGATCGAGATATGATGGATCATCTAGAAGATAACCCTTGGATACCTCCCAAGGGTCGGTCGTCGCGTTCACCGAGAAGTGACGTCAACTGGGACCCCGGCCTTAACTCCCCGCACAACGGTTCGGGTGAGGCGGCGGCGCGCGACGATGGTGGCAGCGGTGGGATCCAGCAGATGGTTACTAGGAATGGTGGGATACAGTTAAGGATTACTGGGAGAGGTGGATGTCAGAAGGGTTCGGGTATGGTGCCTGGGGTACATAGGGATCTGGAGGATCTAGGGATAGAAGATCAGGGAATGGGGATAGTGGATGATGGATCAGATGTGGCATCTGATGATGAGTCACCCGTCTGGGTTAACGCTACAGCATCAAGGGAGGTGATGTTTCGAGTGGTTGACAAATCACTGCACCTTTTTACCCCGTCCGACTTCTATAATCCGAACAATGGTGTTCCACTGACGAGTAATCAGACTAACAAACAGTCAGACTAACAAACAAATAAACGCTGAAACAGCGGTTGCACGAGTTTTCTTTCAAGGATCCTGATGATGAAAATCAGATGTCACGACGAGCAGAGATGGAAGATGTTCATGAGGTGTGCAGACGCATGGATAGACTTCACGACTCTAGTAGAAAAAAGGGACGCAGATATCAAGACTACCATGGTGACATGATGGTCGAGCTTTCTTCTTCTGTGGAACGAGCAGACAGATGGAGTGACGTGGAAGATCCTCTGCATTACGAGATCAGTTCAGATGAGATGCCTGCTGATGATTGAGCACGGTGTCGTCGTCAACCTACGAGGGATCTGAAGAGGCACTCGAGAATTCACTCTTCTATGGTGATGGAGGAAGATTCATCCGTGGAAGAAGATGGAAGAAGACTGGGATCTAGGGTGATGGAGGAAGATCCATCGATGGAAGAAGATGGAAGAAGACTCAGATGGAAGAAGATGGAAGAAGATGGAAGAAGACTGGGATCTATGGTGATGGAGGAAGATTCATCAATGGAAGAAGATGGAAGAAGACTCAGATGGAAGAAGATGAAGGAAGATGGAAGAAGACTTGGATCTGGAGCACGGAAGATCAGGGATCTACGGCAGAAGTCCAACAGTCATCTGGCAGATCGAGCAGTCAAGCACCACAATCAGATGAACAGAAGAAGACGCAGGAGTGGAGAGACACTGAAGAGTTTGGTTACAGATTTTAAGCGAATGGTGAAAATTTCATCCGGATGAAATATCTCGAATGGATGAAGTGAGAATCAATGACGCTTTCATCGCCAGCTTGGATGATCCGGAATTGGAGAACATGGTACGCAGGAGGAAACTGAGGAACCTCGTCGATGCTTAGTACGTCGCTGTCTTTGAGGAAGAGAGTAATCTTCAAAGGTCACCGGGGACCCAGAAGAAAACAAGAGACACTCTGGCCTATGGAGTTTCTTACCAGTCAACAGTAGACAAAGGTCGAGAACAGATTCATTACAGAACACGTCGGAGGGATGTTTCGGTTCATACTGAGTAGGACTCGGATGATGATACAACATCCGGTTCAAGGCAGAAGACTTGCATGAAGCATGTCAACGGTGGTTCAGGTCAACATCAACATCGCCGATGGTTGATACCTGAAAAGTACGATGGCAAAAGTCCATTGGACGTGTTCCTGGTGAAGTTTAAAGAGTGTGCCGTTTATAACAAGTGGTCACCGAAGAACAAACTGGTGCATGTGTCTGACTGGAAACGCTGCTCAGATACTAACTAACGGAGGTGAGAACTGTGAAACAGTTGAACAACTGGAGATAAAACTTCGGCAAAGATTTGGTGTGGAAGGACAAGGTCCTATGTACCGAAGAGAGTTGAAATCAAGACGTTGTACGAAGAACGAGACCATTCAGGAGCTATATGATGACGTTGTACGTTTAATGGGATTGGCTTATCCTGGGAAGCGTACAGCGCAAGGGGAAATTATAGCGGTAGATTCTTTTCTCTCCGCGCTAGATGACGATGATCTTGAGATCGTGTGAGAGATCACCAACTTAGAGATCTGGATACCGCGTTTCGTATGGCTTTGGTGTTTGAGGCAAATACCAAGACTCATGCTGTTGATGACATCCGAGATGAACGTCCGTTCAAGTTTGAATCCCGAGCTCGCTATGCTAAGTCGGCACAGCATAAAGAGAAAGTAGTACCAGCCGAAAGATCAGCTGAGATGATCGAAATGGATAAGAAAATGAACCAGCTGTGTGACATGATTTCCAAGCTGACCGTAAAAGTGTCAGAGATGGAAAAGACGCATCAATCTCATTCAATCTCATCTCCGGAGAAGGATCTGAAGTTGAAACTTCAATATAATTCTGATAAAAAAATCTTTTTATCGAGGATCTGGTCAATCAGAGAGTTTAAACGAACAAGGCCGGAAAAAGTGGCAGAAAGGATTCGACTCTAGAAGGGAGAAGGATCGAAACCACAGAGGCTACACATGCTTTAAGTGCCATACACCGGGTCATTATGCAAGAGACTGCCCTGACCGACGTGATGGTGATGACGAAGATGCCAGTCGTCGAGCTCACACACAGTTGAATGTGCGTTTAAGTTGTGTTTCCGAAGCGATTCCGGCTTATCTAGAATTGAAGTATAATGGGAAACCTTGGACATGCCTGCTTGATAGCGGATGCGAAATTTCGGTTATTCCAAAGAGGTTGATACCTGGAGTTCCGTTACAGAAAAGCAAAGAGAAGTTGTTCATAGCCAATGCTACTCCTATCTCCGTATTGGGCGAAACCTTCTTGACATTATGTCTAGGGACATTAAAATTGACGGGCCGTGTGTTAGTGTCTGAGCTCGTAGCAGAGCCCATGTTGGGTATCGACTGGTTGAGACGGAACAAGTTTCGTTGGCTGTTCGATCAAGACAGCATACAAATCCAAGGACAAGAGTTTGGACTGTTAGCTCGAAGAATTACATCTTCATGCAGACGGATTGTGACTAACCAACGCACAACAGTACCAGCATGGAGTGAATGTGACATTGATGTTCTCGCTGAAGTTACCCGATTTCCAGGGGATGAGTCGATCATTGGTACACAAAAGCCTGGTTATGGTAACGAAACCAATCTTATGGTGGCTCGCACAGTGGTAAAAAAAACCAGTTCGAAGGTTTGAAAGTATGAATCATGAACCTGTCTCCTGTAGAAGTTAAGGTTCTTGCTGGTTGTTCAGTAGCCGAACTGGAGCCTGTAAGAGTGTTACAACCAGAAGTAGACAAGAACTCGACATCCACAATGGCAGTTCATCTAGAAAGGTTGATGGATGGAATTAGTGCCAGTGCCACAGACGAGCATTGGCTCGAAGTAAAGTCCTTGTTGGAGGAATATAGTGATGTCTTTTCTAAAGATGAATATGATCTTGGAGAAGCGACACTGATCCAGTATTCAATCGATACAGGTGACTCAAGACCGCTGAAGCAACAACTGAGACGTCAACCGATTGCGATAATCGAACAGATTGATCAGCAGGTCAACGAGATGTTGAAGGCTAAAGTCATTGAACCATCGACTAGTCCTTGGGTCTCCAATGTAGTCATGGTACGGAAGAAAGATGGGAGCCTCCGTTTCTGTATCGATTATAGAAAGCTCAATGATATTACGCGAAAGGATGCTTATCCTTTACCACGTATCGATTCCTGCCTCGATGATATTATAATTTTCTCAGATACAGTTGAAGAGCATTGTCAGAGACTCAGGAAAGTGTTTCAACGTTTCTGGTGGCAATTAGAGAACGAACCTAGTGTTCTACAATTGATACCACCGGTCGAATATCGTAGTGAAATAATCAAGAGATCACACGAAGGAATACCTAATGGACACTACTTGGAGTTGAAGAAGACAAAGTGTAGAGTTCAACGTAAATGATATTGTTGGCCAGAGACGTTGAACGGTTCCATCGGAGTTGTGAAACTTGCACGAGGTATTTCAGAGGAATTCCAAGGAGACAAGGTCCAATGCAACATGCACCGGTTGGAGAACCGTGGCAGCGACTGGCCATAGATATTACTGGGCCACACCCTCGCTCTAGAAATGGATAGTTCATCTTTACAGCCATTGATATCTTCACAAAATGGGCATTTGTGTCCCATACGAAACAATGAAGCAAAGACTGTTGCAGAAGTATTAGTCAACAGAGTGTTTGCTGTCTTTGGAAAACCGGCACAAATACTCAGTGATCGAGGAGCTGAATTCCAGAGCGCACTTATGAGAAAATTTTGTAGAATCTTAGAAATTGATCAACTTCGCACATCGTCGTACAAACCCAGTACAAATGGCGCAGTGGAGAGATTTCATCGAAGTTTGAATTCTTTTCTGGGAAAAGTAATATCTGAAAGTCAAAGGGATTGGGACGAGCATCTTCCAGCTGTACTAGCGGGGTATCACTCGTCGCCACACGAGAGTACTGAATATTCTCCCAATTATCTTATCTTTGTACGTGAGGTTAGAATCCCATTGGATTTGGTTTTTGGACCTCCAGATGAGTTATCCTACATACGACGACTTTGTGGGACAATTATGGAAAAGGCAACGTGAAGCTTACGAAATGGCACGTCGACCGCTGAAATCAACGGCGCAAAGAAGTAAACGCCATTACGATCTGAAAGTGAAACAGACTGTATATGCACCAGGAGAGTGGGTTTGGTTATATTCGCCACGTCGATACCAGGGCAAGTCTGTGAAATTGCAGAATATGTATAGCGGGCCATATCTGATTGTTGATGTTCGGTTGAGTCAATGAAAGTTCACGAGGAAACTAGATTGTTCGAGCAAGGACTCGCATTTGATCGCATTTAAAAACAGTTTAAACTTTATTTCGTGGCATATTTAGTGTGTTTCACAAATGAACAATATGGGTTTTGTGAAATATGAAACATTTGCTATTATTTCGCAATTTTTGTACGAGACTATACTTATTACTTTGCTTAAGATTATGAGTCATTTTTTTTGTTGTTTGATTGCATATTGTAATTAAGTTTTAATTTTTGTGAATGATGTAATCGTCATTCCCAGTGTTCTACTCAAAACTAGATGAAATACGGGGTGCGTTTTTCATTTGATTTCAGTTTATACAATGTGTATGGTTCGCTTGGCTTTTTAAGTCAGTGCGAATTTAAATTTTATCGGAAAGACTCTGATAATTTTTGTTGTTTACTGATAATTTGAAATTTGTTTTATACGTGACACACTGAAGAGGGGAAGATTTCTTGTTTAAGAAAAGTGTTGTTCACTGATGTGATGTATAAGGTCCAAAAAGAAGTTCGTCTGAATTCTTTCCATTTTTGGATGCTTTTTAATCACTGGTGTAATTTTTGTGCGATAAGAATTTGTGGATGGATACCTTATCTAAGGTAGTGTTTATATGTAAGGGTTGATTCCTTGTCTAAGGTTGTGTTTCTCTTTACAGTGCATTAGGTGATACCAGCTATAACTCACCTTTTATTGTGAATATCCGCTAATTCAGGGTTGTTGTTGAAAGTTCACTTTGAACTTCAGTGTTTCACATTACTAATTTTGTTTGTTTTATTTGCA
>JAQIXG010006551.1:0-10204 GCA_034700105.1 Oconnorella tubifera
CCTCCTCCTCTCGTCGTCATCATCATCATCATCGTCGTCCTGGTGACTTGCATTCAATCCTCCTCTATTCAATAGACTTAGTGACATGATCTCCTACGGCCTTTGAGACCTTCACGTTCAGTTCATCTAATCTACACGCTAACTCTTCATCTTCACTCTTCTGCTTGTCCTTGTCTTTGTCCGTCTCCTTGTCTGTCTCTTTGACTGTCTCTTTGACTGCTTCTGTGTCTGTGTCTTTTTCCTTGACTGTTTCTTTGTCTGTGTTCTTGTTTTTGTTCTCTTCTGTCTTTCCGTCAGTTTTCTCATCTCCTATTCGATCTCGGCCTCAAAAGAAACAAAACATTTTATATTTTACTTCTAAAATCACATTCATTTTACTTAAACATCAAAATTTGACGCTTGATTACTAAATTCAATTTGTTTTTCAATTCCTATTTGTTAGTATATTTCTGAACGTTACATCAGAACAGAAAGTATATTTAATTACAGATTAAGCGTAAATTATATTCTATAATGATATCACCACAAGATATATCACTCGCTGCACCCTTTAGTAAGACGCTTAATTCAACAACTATGTCAACCTTCCAATATTTATTCTCCACACAATTCCGATTCCAAACAATACCACAAAGCTTGTACCACTCCCACTACTCAATATTCTCATTGATTCTCAAAATCATTTAAGACTACAAACAATCAATCAGATAAACAAAACTATAAGTCCGTTATTCAAATCAGACGCACTAATCACTCACCAGTCATCAGTTTTTTAGCCATCATGCTTTTAGCTTCTTCAAACACTTCTAGAAACTTTTGTGCATCTATTTAAACAATAATATAATAAGTAATATAATAACTAATTTAAAATATACGATAACATGATATCTATAATAACATCTGTTAATAATAATAACAATAACATATGATTGGTGCATATGATTGATGAAAGAATTCTTCTCAATGATTTACTTGCAAAACCATTTAATTGGAATAATTATACAAATTTAAATAAACGGAATTGTTATGTTGTGTTAAAACACAACATATCACTAACTTGCCGCACCCTTTAACAACGTATAAATTCCAGCAGTAAGATACCGGCATTTAATTTACTAAACCATTTACGCGCTAATCGTTTCATTTAAACTTATTAAAATAATTTTTTTCTATAATAATTTACTTTCAGCGTTTCCGAAGCGAATAGCGAGTAGTTCTTGTTTAGGTTCTTCGTCTGCAAAATCCGCGGGGGTCGACCAGACCCAGGCACGGTCACTGCCGCAGTTAGGCTTAAGGTCAAGGTGAGGGAGAACTGAAACAAGATGAAAACATGATATTGATGCGCGTTCGTATTATATTTATTTTTTTAATTTTATAGAAAAAAATTAAATAGCAATTATTAATGATTATTGAATTTAATAATTATTTAATTTTAAATACAACGGTACAAAAACAGTTAAAGACCGTCATCCGTCATAATGGCCCCGACTAATTATATCCCCGACGTTTAAAAGAATAAAAATAAAGTATTAACAATAATTAAAAGAAAAGTATTTCGCATACTGTAATGATTGGCGCAGATCTTGAGCGTCTTATCTCGTCGCATCAGTACCCTACAAGTACCCAGCTGAAGGTGTTTCAGTATCTTCACCTCCCCCGTCCCCCTCTCCTTCCACTCACGCGGCTCTCCTGCGCTATCATAGCGATACAACTTAGCGCGTCTGATAAATATAAGTCATTACATATAAGTGATTCAATTAAACATTAATTAAGTAAATTAAAAAACACGCAAAAGAATTTTGCTTTATAACACAAGAGAGGGTATTAAATATCGCGCTACCTTCCCGAATATAGAAGGCTTTTATTAAACCTACATTAAACACTAAAATAAACACCGCAAGAAAACTTCGTTTATTTTAGTGTTTATTTCTTGTACAGTTTATTCTCTAGATGTTCAGAAAGATGTAGTCGGTCATTTAAGCATCTCACTAAAGGTGCAGCAAGTCAGTGATATGGTAAAACGATACAATTTGAAACAAGATTAAAAATGGATTAATGAATTGAAATTTAAATGACGTCATATGACATAATGACATTATCATTCGATTGATACAGTCATAAAAGCATTCTCACAGTTTCAACAATTCTTCTTCATCTTCTTCTAAAGTTTTTGTCTGCACTGGAGGTAAGTTAACGATCGGCTCAAAGTGGGGATCTGGATTGGCAATCACTTCATCCTAATCATTTAATTCATTCAATAAAATATAACGACTATATTTCATTAGTGCCATAAATGAATGTGATAAGTATAATTTAATTACTACAAATTGACATTAAATTAAAAGAATTTAAGCATAAAAATATCATTAAATAGACTAATGCTAATCTTTATTAAATGCATAAAACAAGATTATAAATAGTTAAGGTACGAAAGCGAAAGGAATCATGTATAAACATTTTGTATAAACAGAGATTAATCGCAAAATGCATAAACGTATTTTTACAATTATATTGAAAAAAAGTAAAATACACATTATAGCAATTAATTTATATATTTATTTATAGTTTATATATTTATTTAGTTTTAAGAAAAGCCGCATAAAACATTTAAATTATAAATTTAAGCCTATTAATACAACGATACAATAAACCCGAAAAACATAACATTAAATAAAAATACAATTATTTTGCATTTATATATATTTAGATTATTATATATAAAAACAAAAAATACCTTTTCATCGGACATTCTGACGGATTAATTTGGATTAAATTTTTATTTAAAATAAAAAAAAGAAATAATTATAAAAGAAAGAAATCAAAACAAAACATTTTCCGGTCAATTTTTTAGTTTTGTTTTTCCACTCATTTCAGATTAAATTTCATTTGCAAATTTAATTTTTCAAATTAATTGATTTCAAATTTCACGGATCATAAAATGTTGAAATGTTATATGATATTGACTTTTGATTACGCAACGGATTAAATGTGACATTTTAAATAAAAATATTTTAAATACTTTTACGATCAAAAACTTATTAATTTGAAAACGAAATAGTAACCACCCCCCGCAAAAAATCAGAAAATAAATGGCTTCACAACTAAAATGATATTTAATAAAAAAATATTTATTATTAATGCGAAGCGTGAAGGGGGGGAGGAAGCTTAAATAAAAATGACTTTCTATGCAGTAGTATTCCCATAGACATTTATTGATATCATTCATAAATATAACCAGATTTTATTTCAGCGATGCCTACTCTCAAAAACATTTCTGTATAAATTATAATTAAAAATACGCAGAAGTTAAACTAGCAAATATTAAAATCCGATATAAAATTTATATAATTACTCAAATGGTGACTGAGACTCCTTATCAAAAATCATTCCTAATCAATTAAACCAAAATACAACCCCAAATATCTCACTGAAATATTTCAAAACCAACTACTTGAAATTTATTTAAATTATAACGTATAAAAGTGTCAAATTGATATAAATAAATTATCCTAACTCTTCTTCCTCCTTTCCCTCCATACCTCCCTCTCCCCCCATCCTCCCTCCCCCAATCCCCCCCCCACACCGCCCTATATGCGTCTTAAGTCCTGACAACTGACTAAAGCTCCTATCACAAATAAAGCAATCGTAGCTCGGCTTAACGTCTGCGTGCAGCGTAGCCATGTGTCTATTGAGACTGCTGCGCTTGGTGAATGCGCGCATGCATACGAGACAAGAGAAGGATGAGACACGATGCTGCGCTGATGGTTGCGCTGCGTGAATGACGCAATCGTTGCGGTAATGAGTGGTGAGGTGTGAACGTAGACTGCTGGATTGAGTGAATGAACGGCCACATTGGGAACATTCATATGGCCGTTCACCTGAGTGCGACAGAGACAATGTGAAATATATTCAAATAATAGATTTACTAATTAATTAACAAAGTAATAAATCAATTAATTAATAATTGCATAATTAATAATTAATTAATTATTCAATGAATCAGTTAATAAAACTGTACATCAAATAATGAATAATCAAAAAAAAAATTTTTTTTAATAAGTTCTAAGTACACTTGTTAAGTACACTTACTAAGTACATTATTTATGTACTAAGCACATTACTAAAGTAGTAAGTACACTTCTAATATACCCAGTACACTGCTAATCAAGTACTACCTGTATGCGTCCTATAATGCAAGCGCAGTACGTCTAAACGAGCGAAGCATCGTCCGCATTGCTCGCATGCATGCGGCTTATCACCTATATCAATAAGCGCATAAAAGCATAAGGAACTAAAGCGCATCAAAGCATAAATTAATACAATTATTACGCTTTAATTAATAAAAATAAACCTTTTTATAATCAGTATAATATTAAATCAAATAATATTAATATTAAATATATACCGTATTACATATTAAATTGATAAATTCTTAATACTTAATTCTTAATAATACAATTTTGTTTATTACTACAAGTATTATTTCTATTATTTATATTTAGTTACGAAACAAAAACTGTTCTGATTATTAAATTAATTTTATTATTTCTATTATTTTTATATAGTTTTATTTGCACTTATTCAAATTACCCGTATGCATAAGTAGATGAGCTTTGAGTCTCGACTGATCGACAAAACTGGACGCGCAATGTGAACAGTGGAAGGGTTTCACTCCGTTGTGTGATCTCTCGTGACTTCGGAGTGATCCGGATAGAGCAAACTGTTTACCGCAGTGTCGACACCTGGAGAATAAAAAATAATTAATCGCGACTCTGAAGAGAAAGGCTTCGGTTTTAACCGCCTCTTAGTGAAGTAACACATGTCAATCAAAAATCATTTATCAGAAAATTAGATAATTGCGTTACAATAGAACCAACATCAGAATTTAAAACAAGAAATAAATTAATAAATTTAAAAAGAATTAAATTGCTAAACATCACATCAGCACAAATACAGCCAGTTGATTAAGTTTAAATTGCAGAAACCTAGTGACGAGTGATTGAGTACCTATAAGGTTTTATACCAGAATGTGAAAACATGTGTTTTCTCAGTCGGTCAATTTTATCAAAAGATTTTCCGCAAATTATACACGAGAACGGCTCGATATCTTCATCAGATTCATTCCCCGGTATTTCCCTCTCAGGCGAATCGTCCAGAACGTTAGGGGGGTCAAAACTCTGATAGATTTCATCCAAATTTTCTAACACGTAGGAAACGCGATTGGAGGAGTCAGGGGGGAGGGATGATGAGGGGTAATATTTGTCTAAAATCTCAGACATGATGCTCAGTTTATATGGATTTCCCAGAGACAAAAACAGTTAATTAATTAGAGTTCTTGCAAACGTAAATCTCATAGATTTTCGAAAAACAATAATAAGAAAATGAGCACGTTAGTATCATTTGAGATATTATTTCAGGGACTAGGGATCGCAAAGAATATGAACTATTAAATGCAGTACTATATATATAATATAAGAATTTGAGTGATTAGTAAAAAAGTGGAAACTGACTCTGGACAAACAAATAACAGAGCCATAAAACTGACTTTCAGTAAATAAAGTTATGGTTTCATTAAGGTATGAAATCATAAGACATCTTCAATTCATAATAAATTCTTTCAGTTGATGAATTTAATTGAAAAAATACACTATTAAAATTCTACTGATTCATACAGCGTAACGTTATATTAATAAAAGTCCGTTTATGTAATAAACATTATAAATAACATTAATGTTTATATAATATACAATATAAACAAACGTTTATAATAAGCATTATATTTTTAATTAAATAAAAAAAATTTAAAGTATTTTTATCCAATTTGACTTTTTACCCCCTAACGCCAGTTTTTTGGTCGATTCACACGGGGCCATGTGTTTCTCTCATGTCGCGCGGCAACTGTAGTCTTCACGTTGCGCTCAACACGAAAGTTGTATCGATGCGACGTCGCGGCAACGTCACTACGATGCAACGGCAACGTTTTCTGCACCAGGTGGTAAAATCTATCGCCGATGCATTGCCGCGAAGTATCCCCAACGTCGCGGCGATACATCTGTCATGTTGCGCGACGTGAAGACTACATTTGTTGCGCTACGCGCAAGCAACACAAGTTACCGTGTGAATCGACCATAAGGCAATATTCGTAAAGTTGTATATATCTCAATGCAATTTTTCATTCCATGAAACTGTAGAGAGATATTTTAAGAATTTAATGAACAATCTAAAACATTGATACATCATAAAAAAACACACAACAAGTAAATAAATAAGTGTCAGTAGGATATATAATATTTGTTTTTGTGCATTTGGATTTTCTACGTCTAGAAATTATCTACAATAAGCTTACTAGACTGCGCAAACATCGAACCCACTCCTTATAATTTAAACTATAGATATAAAACGTCAAACAAAATGTCAAATGTGTTATATTTCTTGAACGCTGTTACAATCAATATGGGATGATTTTGGATCACTCGTCGAGAGATTTGTACTGACCGGAGTCCAGGCATGGTTAAAGTGACCACAAACATAATTCAGTAGACTTCCAAACGTTTCCTTGAACGCCACTCTAAACTTTCCTCCAATAACTATATACATTAGAAAGTTTAATGATGAACTCAGGTAGACCATCACGCGAAAAATCATCAACAAACGACTTAGTATATTTAATGGGTTACTTAAATAAGCCATCATAGGGGGAAAGCGAAGAATTTCTTGGGGTATGTTTAGTAGTGCAAATAAAACACTTTCTACAATAAGCGCAATAGTCATTGACTTCATTTTCATTTCATGTTGCGATGTATTTCGAAGACTAGTTTGATGAGATAAAAATGAGCGTCTCTTAATAACTTTTACGATGATAAATCCGTTGCCAATGATAAGTAAACAAAGTGGAACATGTACCTCTATTACTGAACAAAGCACTGGCCAAATATCAAAGTAGAATCTAGCATATTCATCTGTATCAAGCACATTGCAGATGCGATGCATTAAATCAGTTTTATTTCCACTTACCCAACAATATCCTATCAATTCGTGAGAATTAAGCATCACTAATAATGCTGTTGCAATACAATAACCGATTATAATTCTTTTTCGACTACAAATATGCTTACATTTCAGCGGATAATACATAGAGATGACTCTCTCAGCAGTAAGCATACAAAGCGCCACTGACACAAGTTGTCGTTCAAAATAACGCAGAAGTGTGAATAATGGACTCCCTCTGATATTAGAAATTTTCAGTACAAACTGTTCATAGATCAAGACAAAGCCAGTCATCGTTAGACCAACATCAAGCATTGCCATCTGTAAGAGCAGAAATCCTGTTGATGTCGTACGAAATGATTTGTTAAAAAGGGTAATAATGCACATTATGTTTCCTATTGTCCCAAATACGAGTATAAGTGGTATCATTACTCGAAGATGTAAAATTTGATCAAGGTTGTGCTTTTCAAAGAAGTAGCATTTTGCTTTAGCCTGTACCTGAGTGTTATCACTAGTACTATTTATTTGAGAACATTGCTTAGTTTCACGTTTGACTATTGTTTTTTTGTATCGGGTTTCACCTGCTGAATTTTGAAAATCGTTTTCAGTAATGTTATTGTATGACATGAATTTCATTTTCATCTTTCTCTGATCAATATTTCCTATTGCTTTCCTGTGAAATAGTTCAGGATAAATTTCAGTATGAGAACCTCCCAAACTAGATCCAATACTGTTGTTGACTATGTCATCTCCAATGAACTCTGGTATAATCTGTGTTGATGTCATATCGTGATCTGGTCGTTGACTATAATTGGGGGAAGAATCTAATTCCGTCAAAGCCTGCAGGAACATCTGCTTCTCCGCAGTTAAAGAAAGTATGATAACAGCAATGTAAATGTCCTTCATTTTCAGTATAAATAATTAAGTTACAAAATAAAACATGAATGACATTTGGGGAAGGTGAAGGGATGGCAGGAGGCCATTAGGCTCAGCCTGATTTTCAACAATTTAAATTTTTATATATATTTGTTAATTTTATGAAAATTTCCTCCTCCAAATATTGTGAAAAGTGAAAAAGCATTTTGATTATCATTTTGTTGGTTATGGATTTGATATTGCTAAATTATGCGATGTAGAAGAGTTAGAATAGAAGTGATGTAATTAATGTACGTGTCAATGAAAATAAGATAAATAAAGTGAAATAATCTAAAAAAGGTCATCACGTTGCTTAAGTCATATATTACAAAATGTTACCCCCCCCCCCCCTCCTCCTCTGTGCAAATCTGAAATAACGTTCATGAGTAGAGTGTACAGTGTATGTCTTAAGTTAATTATGCACTAATTAAATCTGGGCTAGCTCATTTACTTTAAAACTTAGATCTATTTAATGTTAAAAAACGCGTTTTTAAATAAGAACACTTATATTATATCAATCAATATGAAATGTAGACAGCTCTGTCAGTTGACAATTTTTCTACAAAATTCTGTCATATCTATATTATCCTATATATACTCTATAGAACATTGTAGATGACCTGGATTAGCTAGGAAAGCTTATCTTTTTAAGGTTGTCTCATCGATATTATTTCGATATTTAAAAATTAAACATCTTGATATATCTTGATATCTGTAACTTGATATAATTGTAGACAATTTCGTAATTTAATACCAATGTTAAATTAGCTGTATTTGTGAGATCTTGAGTAAAGTTAATTGAAATAGGACTCCCATACAAATTACAACCCTTATAAATATAACTATAATTGAGGTTATAATAACTAATTAAATACGAACAAAATTCAAAATAGAAGCTTGGGACTAATGATATGTAATTTGAGTTCGATAAACCAAAAAATAAAATATTGATTAGTTCTTATAACATAATGTAGTCTATATTGTGACTATAATGAAGAATTTCGAGTAGTAGTGATTATACTGAAGTAATTAAGTATTATTAGCCTACTTGTATAAAAAACAAACTTATTACAAAAATCATAAGAATAAAGCTTAGTAATATAATTCTTATTTCGCCAATAGTTCAAAAACATGTGCCATATTAATAATAACAATAGTTAAACCAAATATACGCTGCAAATTACACAGTATGGTGCACAAGGAAAAAGCATTGTCAGATATATATTATTGCTGTAATTAGAGCTGCATAAATTATAATCGTACACTATCATATATGCCCTAATTCAATTTGACACTTTAAGCACAAATATTAAATTTTTTGAAAAAGTATTTTCAATGTAAAATATAAAATGTTTAATTATTTAATCTAGAACATAACCAATATATTTTTTTAGAACACTAAGTTTTGATTATGATTATAAAGAATAGCAAAACACATAGAAGTCTACAGTATTCTATGATCAACAGAATTACTTAGAGGGACGTAACATAATCATTATTATACTTTACAGATATATCAGGGCTGTTAAAAAATAAGTACTCGAGTCATAAGGTCAAGGCCAGGGATCAACTGCAAGATAAAGAACAACAAGGCAATGACTAGAATTGAAAAGACAAGGGAAAGCATTTTAGCTATGTCCAATGCCAGACAATGACTTTGCAAACTGTCCAAGGGCGAAGCAAATGACTTCCAGGGCAAGGACTTAAAAATACCGATAGTATAATTAATTTACAACAATAGCGTGTTTTAATATACAGTCATGGACAAAAGTTTGAAAAAATGTTGACATTTTAAATTGTATGTTAAACAAATGCAGAGCAAAGCAAAACTACACGCCAGTTATGTTTCTTGAACTGTTTTAGTAAATCACACATATGTCTGCCAAAGAAATTTTAAAAATTTATTTTGTAATCTGTCACCAGTACTTCGTGTGGCCACTCTTATTCGATAGAATTTCTAAAATTCGATCGGGTATAGAATGCACGAGTTGCAGTACATTTCGTTTACGTCATATTTCCAATCTTTCCGGATCTTATTCACAAGAGGCCTATGAGGATGTTGGGTTATGCTGAGCTTAGTACACGTTTCTTCATGTACATCCAAATATTTTCTATTATATTGAGATCAGGAGAGTTTTCTGGCCAAGGACCCAGTATCTCATAGCCACTTTGTTGAAGCCACTGAGTTACGACTCTCGTTTGGTGGCATGGAGCCCCGTCCTGTTGGAAAGTGGTCGTGTTATGAATATTCATGAGTACTGGCAACTTGTGTTTCAATATTTGAAGATAAACGGATCCATTA
>JAQIXG010006552.1:0-10204 GCA_034700105.1 Oconnorella tubifera
TTAATTTAATTTAACTTAGTTTAATTTAACTTAATTTAATTTAACTTAGTTTAATTTAACTTAATTTAATTTAACTTTGCGACTGAAATATTAATTGTAGACATGAATTGCCTGTTACTGATGAAGATATAGAGATTTTAGTTGATAATAAAGACGTAGTTGTAGTAAATAAGCCGTCTTCCATCCCAGTCCATCCATGTGGGAGATACAGGCATAACTCTCTTCTCTATATACTGGCTAGAGACTATGGATACACCAATTTAAGAGGTAGGTACAATTTAAGAGGCGTGTGCAATTTAAGAGGTAGATACAGTTTAAGAGGCATGTGCAATTTAAGAGGTAGATACAGTTTAAGAGGTGTGTTCAATCTAAGAGGTGTGTTTAGTTTAAGAGGTAAGTACAATTAAAGAAGTAAGTATATTGTTTGAATTCATTATGTTTAAGTTAGCTATAAATAAATTGATTAACTTGAAATAAATATTTTTTAGAGTTTTTATATCGTATTTAGTTGTTTATATTGTAATATACTGCATATATAGTACCCCAGATAACCCTAAACTTAATCCTAACCCTGGCACTAATCTTCACTTAAATCCCAACCATAGCCCAAATACTAACCGTAACCCTAAGAATTAATAGTTGGTGTTGATTTGTCGTGGCCCTTTTGACTTGTCAAGATTGTTGTACAGGTTTGTATCGTCTGGATAGACTGACCTCTGGTCTGCTGATATTTGGACGGACTGAGTCCAAGACATCAGAGATGATGGGTCACATAAAGGAGAGAAAGGTGGAGAAGGAATATGTGTGCAGGGTGGACGGATGCTTTCCAGAGTGAGTCCTTTATATGCCAGGTGTTGCATCTCATAGTGCATTGTGATGTGTGTTATTATATGATTGCAATAGATTTTCTATTCTGTGTTTTGTATTTTCAACTGTTGTTAAACAATGCTCATTGGCAAAGTGGTAGAGTACAGTACTCAAAACCTACAGGTTATGGGTTTAAGTTCCATGGTGAGCAAAATATTCTCTAACTTGCTGCACCCTTTAGTAAGGCGCTTAAATATTTAGATATTGCGACGTCAGTCTCAAATGATGTTCCCATCCAGTAATATGTGATAATCGATTTGAATTTAGAATTTTCAGATATTTTCAGTTTTTTTCAAATTTTTTAATTTATTTCCTTTTTTTTGTAATTTGAATGTCATATTATGACTTCTCTAGAAGGGTACATTTCAAGATATTTATGTACATTTTAGATCTTTCTTTCATTATTACAATAAACAATATTCATAATATTTTGAATAATAATTAATAATTACAGTAGTAAAGAAATCTATTTATTTCAGGGATGAAGTTGTTTGTGATGAAGCTATCGGTTGTTTATCAGAAAAGCTTGGTATCTATAGAACGGGTCCAGGGGGGAAAGAATCTAAGACCACGTTTAAAAGGTTGAGCACCAATGGTAGAACCAGCGTGGTTATTTGTAAACCATACACGGGTAGGACTCATCAGATAAGGGTACATCTACAATTTCTCGGTTTGTAACGATTATTTATTTAATAACCAGTAAATTTATATATTTTAATATATTTAAATATTTGCAAAAGTATAAATTTTTTTAATTTGAATAGTTATTAATTCATTTAATTGTAATTGTTGAACTAATTTAATTTGTATTATGTTATATTTCTGCCCTTGCTGACGAATTAAGATACATGTTAATGAACATTGAATAGTCGTTCAATGAATATTGACAATCCGGCCTATTAATTCTTAGACTAGGGTTAGGGTTTGAGTTTTAGTTAGGGTTATCATTCAATGTAAGTTTAGGAATGGTTAATAACCATTCAATGTAAGTTTAGGAATGGTTATAGTTAGGGTTATTAAATGAATTGAAGGGGCGGATTTGTTGGATTAATATATTTGAGAATAATTTTTTTGGATACGTTGTTATTTTCTTTAGCAAATCTCTTATCTTTTTATTTTATATATCTCTTATCTTTTTATTTTATTTATCTCTTATTTTTTTATTTTATTTATCTCTTATCTTTTTATTTTATTTATCTCTTATTTTATTTTTTAATTGTAATCTAGAAGTTAGACATATCTGGATTTAAAGGTAATTTCAACTTTCAACGACGATGATATAGTTGATGTTCTCTGCTCTTTTTACTAAGGGTGCAGCAAGCGAGATAATTACTTTTTATCAACAGCGCATTATTGTATTGATTCCAAATATGTGATTTTTTGCGACTTTTAGTTTTGCTTTTTTACAATCCAAATGAAAATTTGTTTTTATCACATTTTGTTGGTGCATTCAGTTCATAACACGTCTGTATATCTCTGTTTTGTGCTGATGTGACAGTAAATAAATAAATCATATTATGTACCCTTCACTCAAACCACTTAACGTATCCTTCTCTTAAGCATCTTTTGATGTACCTTGGACGACTTTTTAGGTTTTCCAATAATTAACGATCCCCTTTACAACGGATCAGTTTGGGGGCCTAGACGAGGGAAAGGTGGTGACTTTGGTAGATCTGATGAAGAGGTAAACATTTTATTTCTAAATCATTTTATCTGCGTAATTTAAAATTTAGTTTTAATTTTAAATTTTAGTTTTAATGCTTAATAATATGATTTAAGTTTTGGTTTTTTTTTGTAATTGAAATGAACTATTGGTGCAATAACCAGTCACCAGGGGGGGGTTATGTAACTTATGTTATGAGATAAGTGGGATGGCTAAGCGGTAATGATTTAGCCTCTCTCTTAAGTGATATGGGTTCAATTTCTGGGCTTGGTACCTTCTGAAGTTGACTCGGTCGTCTGTCAAATGAGTACTAGTTTTGACTAGGGAAGAATGGATAGTTTTGGGATAGTTTTGGGATAGTTTTGAGTTTTGGATTTTGGAATCCAGGATTGCAGACATGGATTATCGTAGTTGGATTTATTGGATTTTCTGTATAGTTTGGGATTATTTGCGAGGCTTATAGTATTCATCAACTGCAATCCATGACATACCATAGCAGTTAAATCTTTTGTTTTTTTATTGAAAACGAATATTTTATTATTATTTAGAATTATTAAATTAAATTTTAAATGGCAATTGCATAATTAAACGATTAGATAACAGCGATGTAAAAATTAGCATCCATGGTCTATCCTACTCTTAGAAATTATTACTTTTGAACTATTTGTTTTAGTAGAAATAGAATTAAAATTTAATTTTTTTCTTATATTCTCAGCTGATCGCTGATCTCATAAAACGTCACAGTTCGACTCTTTATCTTGATGGAAACAATCAGTGCGATTTTGCCGAACTTAACCCAATTTCGAATGATAATTTAAACGCCGAGTCATTTGTTAATATTTCCTCAAATGTAACTTTACCAAATTCTACCATTTATAAACCAAATTCTGCTATTTGTGATACAAATGCAACCATTTACGAAACCCCATTGCCTAGTATAATTACTCCCCACGAAATTAATCAATCAGATGAAATTAAAAAAAGTGAAGAATTCGATAAAATACCTTTGGCAAAAAGAATCAAGCTAAGCAGTGAGAGACGGGAGGGATCTGCTTCTAAACGTTTGGGGTTCGATTCCGGTAGAATGACGTTTTCGACGGAATGCGCTGAATGTCGTGCCAAGTATGTAGACATTGCACCGGACCAGTTGGTTATGTACTTACACGCTTTTTCTTATAAGGTACTTGGAGGTTTATATCATGCAAAAAGTGTAGTAAATAAAATAATAAAATAACAATAGTTACTTTTGTGGTCATTTTTAAGCAGTAAATATAGAAATTATTTTGTATTTTGTTAATTTGAGGTAAGCATACTCTTCTACATATTAAGCTTAAGTGTAATTTTTCTCTAAAATCAAAAATGACTTGAAGTTTTATACTCGCTTGGCCCCCTTCATTCCCAGAGGAAAAATACTTTACTGCTCTGCTGTGTTTAGAATCAAGCGTTCACTCATCACTTGATTTCTGCAAGCGCAGTTCACAATGTGTTATAAATATTCGATTTTGTGATTTGATGTTAATGGTCATCTTATTTAATTTGATGTTAAGTAAAAAAAAAGTACAGTTGTTTTATAGGCCTAGATTTAAGTGTCTAGATATTTTTATTTGTTAATACTTTTGTACATTTTTAGATATTTTAATAATTAAATATTAATTAGATATTTTTATTTTTAATACATTTTAAAATTTTATTTGACGTTTTAGGGGCCTGACTGGGAATATTCTACGCCCCTGCCTAAGTGGGCTTCAGAGGAATGGAATATTCAATAAATGTGACTTTTGAATAGTTTAATTCCTTCAACTGTTGTACTTTTTATCTTGAAGATTTCATTGCGATTAAAACAATTGATAAACAGTGCGTTGTGGTTTTATTACATACTGCTCACATTTATGCCAATGTGATGTCAATTATGATTAATACAACAAAAAACTGTAAACATTAAAGGACAGATTATTATACTACAAACAATAAAATAACAAATTCTATTTCTAATGTCTCAATGCTAGCGATTAAAGCTAGCTATAAGAGTAGAGTGTTCAAGATTGAGTTTTGGTTTAAAATCAACTTACAAAAAATATGTTAACGATATATACACTTACTGTATATTCTTCTCTTGAAATAGTGAATAAAATTAGACAAAAACTATTAAAATAATAACATTAAGTTTTTATGCTAAGGACTAATGCCAGCTAATTTGCAAGCAGTGGAATATCAAATATTTTATTTAATTTATATTTTAAGCGATAAAAAGTTTTTTCACAACCAATGCGAATACTATAGATGACCTGATTTTTAAATCATTAACATGTTTCACATATCAATACGATCGTTCAAATGTTGAGCTTCATATTTTCACAATTTATGTGAAACATGGACACGTTAATGTGACATATTCACATGTAATGTGAAATGTTTGATACTAGCAATATTGTCGAAAATAATTACTTAGTTCGATGAGCTAGGTAAACAATCTTTTCATAATATCTCATTTCCACAATGTTTTTAAAACCTTAGGGACTGAATCAATATTTCATCCACTGTTAAATGGAATGCACTATACTGCTTCAATCGGTGAACTAGACGGAGAATGAATAACCTTCTCCATTACATTTGATCTCGATGCAAATCCATCTTCATTATATCCCGTGTTAATTATCGGATGCATTCTTATTCCAGAGTCACTATCACCAACGCAATCCAATTCTTTTGATTCTTCCCCAATCCCCTCCATCATCCTATTATCCTTTACATCCACTTCTTCATCACTGGACTGTAAATCCTTATCGGAATTTCTCCCTCTTTCACTGAAATCCCAAATTTTTTCGCAAACATCTGTGTTGCCACTTCGTATTCCATCCGTATTATCACTGTCACCATTTCTTTCGGAATATTTACTTTCTTCATTACAATGGATTCGTTCTTTGGAATTCTTTACAACGACATCTCCGTTATTTATTCTATACTTCGCGTCTTTAACTTTAATATTTTCCGTTTCGTATTTTTCATAGTTTATAACTTCGCACTGAATTTGGTCGTGGTAGAAACCAGATGGAAGGGAACGCTCATCGCAAGTTGGTAAGAAATCAGTTTCTACAACTTCGGCTTTGATGCCGTGTATCTTGCTGAGATGGATGGCTAGATCTAGGGTCTGGGTGAAGCGACCTCCGCAGATTGGGCAGAGGTGCTCCTCTGTACGCTTCCCAGAGGCTTCGTAAGACTGTCCAACTGAGTACGTCTGAAATAAACGATCCAGAAGATTAAAACTATTCAAGAATGATAAAAAAAATATAAAAAATATATTTTACTTCGTGAAATGTATTAGTTTCACCAGTGTTACTTATACACTATCAACTTGTAATTTTATTATTATAAAATAGCAATGTAATTTGTAAGTATGATCTAAAGATCATAGTAATTTGGATCTTTGTGGTGTTATTTATTATTTACTTAATTTTGTTTACTTCAGTTAAGTATTGTGTTTCATTATTACGTTATTTTAAGTTTGACAAATTGACAGTAATTTCTAAATTATTTCTAGGTAAGTGGTAAGTATTTAAATTAAGATTACCGGCGTTTTGAAGTAATTAGGAAAAGTTGAAATGTTGAGCTGCAGTTTTTCCTGTCTCTGCCATTCTTTAGCATCTCCATGAGACTTCATATGTAGCTTCAAATTTTCTTTCTCTAAAAAATGCATCATCATTTATTTGTTAAAATAAAAAAATCTCGCGTCTTGTAGAATTATATTGAAATGAGAAATGTATATCTTCTCAGCGTGCTCCTGTTTGCAAGTCAAGAGCATTAATAACTTAAAAATGATATAGTACAGAATGACCATTTATGTCACGGTGTGTCAATTGTTGGTATAAATTAAATGAAAATATTAGGAAAAAAGAATAGTTTTATGCAGTTACTGTAGATCTAGGTAAATTTAATAAAATAGACTTAGAAATAAAGTATTTCCAGTAAATTCTTGTTCTCTAAACTCGAGTCAAATAACTGCTTTTCCCAACACATTTTCCTATTAATTACATTTTTTAAGTCCAGGGACAAACCAAACCCAGGACCTCGCTTTTCGAGTCCAGTACTTTGACCACTGTTCCTCTATCGTACAAAAATAAATTATTAGCTATCGTAAGCAAGAAAATATAACTGATGTCGCCTTACTTGAGAATTTCTTGAGACACACTTTACACTTGTACTGATGTTGTGTCTGATGATGTACGCTGTCACTGTCAGAGTGATGCTCGTGTGACTTGACATGGATGGCAAGATTCTGAGGCAGAGAAAATGCCTTCCCACATATTGTACACGAATACTTTGTTCCTATACAAAAAAGATCACATTTACATAAGTTAATTAATTATCTCCATCCGTTTATATCCACATGGCTGTGTTTATCTCAATAGATTGTGTTTCTCAATAGGGCTGTGTTTAACCCAATATGGCTGTGTTTATCCAAATAAGGTTATGTTTATTCAATATGGCTGTTCTTATCCCAATATGACTGCGTTTATGGAAATTTGGTTGCATTTATCCAAATATGGCTCCATTTATCCAAATATGGTTGCGTGTATCCAAAATATGACTACTTTTATCCCAAGATGTCTGTGTTTATCCAAATATGGCCGTGGTATCCTAATATGGCTGTAAATTATCTCCCAATGGCTTCTCTTAAATTGAAATAAACCAGAAATTTTTCATCTCCAACAAAATTACCTGAATTATGAACGCGCATATGTCCTTGCAAACTGCTCAAAGATGGAAACTGTCTATTACACTCCGGGCACTGCAACAACGGCCTCGCCCCACACTTTAACTCCGCCTTCTGCGTCTTAACTCCTCCCCCTAGCCTCTCACTAGCTCCGCTCATCAGGCCACCTGAACTATCAACTGAATGATTGACAAGAAGATGATCTTGCATGCTTCTCAAGCTGGTGCATTGCATCGGACATAAGGTACATTCGATGAGAGATTCCTCATGACTTCGTCTGTGGGATGACAGATTGGCGTGATTGCCAAATGTTTTAGGGCAGTCCGGACATTTGAGATCTTTGCTCGTTGTTGGAGCTGTGCTAAGATTGGGACTGTCATGATTTAAACTTAGTCTGTGATTCTGCAGTTCTGCGCTGAAGAAGAATCGCTGGGGACAAGTGTTGCAGAGGTATTTACGGGAACCCAGACCGTGTTCCAGCATATGAACCTGGAGGGAAATGATAGAGATGATAGAGTGAAGGTAAATAATTGTATTGTTAGAACATACAACACATTAATAGAACACATAGTCATTGTTAGAACAGGATAGTAATTGTTAGAATACAATAGTCATTAATAGAACACAGCAGTTATTATTAGAACACACTAGTTATTGTTAGAACACACTAATCAATGTTAGAACACACTAGTCATTGTTAGAATACAGTAGTCATCGATAAAATAAGTTAATCATTACTACAACATTGCTAGAACACAATACACATTGCTAGAACACAATAAATATTTCAGTAACAAAAAGCATTGGCTTTATTTCCTATAGCAATAATTTAATAATCATTACTTAACACTAACAGATACCAATTCTAAACGTCATCAAATAAGTAGCTAGCCATTTGCTTGATAAATTATTTACACGGTGGAACTAAAATGTTCCACAATGTAAATAAGATAAATTCTGAAAACTCTTCGAATATATTGACTTGTATATACACAAATACATTTTCTATCATTCAAAAAATGATTTTACTCTATATTTACCTGTATCGCAGAGGCCTGCATGAAGGCCCTATCACACACATAACACCTCATCTCCCCCGCTTGGCCCCGCCTCTCTGCCCCGCCCACCCCACATCCCCCCACGCTCCAATCATCATCAAACGAATGCTCTATAAGATGAGCCTGTAGTCTCGCTGGGGAGTCAAACGTAGCAGTTCCGCATATCCTACACTGATGAATATTTCCTTCCTGTTTAAATCGCATGGGTAATCAATGATAAAATATCAGAATGGTGCAAGACAATATAAAATGGTGTCAGAAATATCTTTCTTATTCATATATTCGTTAAATTTAAGACAAAAAAATAAATAATTGAAATTTTATTTTATTATTGATGACTACTACTAAATAACATTAATAATATATCTATAACTGCAACAACATTTGTAATTGTATTACTACGTAATATAGAATAATATATACTACAATGCTAATATAATTATAACATTTCTATAATTGACTTTTTCATTATTACGGATATAAAATTGTAAACGATAATACAACCAATCAATTGATGGCATGAAGATGCTATAATGAATACAAGGCAAAGAACAAGCAAAACTATATACAATATAACAACACGTAATAATACACCACATTTTGACTACATAATTAAAATATATCTTCGCACAATTATGCACAAAACAATTTGAAATTAAATCCCGATGAAAAAAGACTGAAATACCTGCAGAACATGAGTCGCCACATGTAATTGTATTTCACACTCAGTCGCGAAAGATTCCTGACATTTGATGCACTGGTAGGATCGGCGATGTTCCAAAGAATGTACAGCCAATGACACGCGACTATCGAACGAAATTCCGCACGTCCCACACTGATTCTCAGAGAAAAGAGAGGATGGCTGGGTGGGCGGAGTCGAATGACGGTGTCCCGAAGGTGTGTCGTCATTTCTACTCCAACAAGAGGAGCAAATGTAACTGGAGCCTTGAAAGATTAGATTCTCTTTAGAGTCAAATGTTTTGGAGCACACACGGCAAGCATACGATTCCTAAATGTAAATGAAACGCACAAATATTGATACTTTATATGTACAAAGCTTGTTAGAGATTAATATAACTATGAAGTTATTTCAGTTAAGACTTGTTATATCAGTTATATTAGTTATATCAGTTAAGAGAAGTAGTAAGAACACTGGAATCGGACTCAACCGGTCCAGGTTCAAATATACGATAGCTCACTATTTCTCTAACTTGCTGCACCCTTTAGTAAGACGCTTAAATTGGCAGCTACATCTGAGACATTGTTCATATAATACTCATCCAACGCTATAATTAACCTTACTTAACAAATACTTATCAGTTATATAATTTCAAATCTAGCATATGTCTATAATACATACTGGTAGTGAAATACATAATTATTTAATTAATAGTCACATTCTAAAAACCTGAAAGTTAGATTTTTGTACTTAATTAGTCAGCTTAAAACAATTTAATGTTTGTTATATACTTGTAACAAAATTAACAATTACTTAATTAATTACTGTGCATCAGACCTGGAAGTGATGTCTGCCATGTAGCTGTATCTCTACCACTGAGCCCAGTGTCTGTCTGCAGACGATGCATTGCATGCTGGGAGATCCTTGAACTGAATGTTGTTGTGAATGTTCAAAGAATTCTTCCTTGTTCTTCAGAGCCGCTTTGCAAGCCACGCAAACATTGCCCGTCACAACCTATTCAATTATTATTATTATTACGAGGGGCATTCAGTAAGTAAGTCCCAAATCCATATAGCAAAATAAATAATTAACATATCAGTGTTCAAATAACATTTTTTTGTTCACTAGACATAGTACTAGAAGTGAATTAGATATTTCATTCAAATGCTACAGTCACTTGTTACTTTTCAACATAATCTCCATGAACGTTAATGCATTTGTCCCAG
>JAQIXG010006553.1:0-10204 GCA_034700105.1 Oconnorella tubifera
TTAAATGACGAGGTATTATGTGTCCGGGATTAACTGTCGGGGGATTAACTATCGGGGGATTAAGTGTCATGGAACCAATTTCATCGTAGTTAATGCATTACGTAGCATATATATTATAATATATTATATTTTTAGTTAATATATTATAATATATTATATTATAATATTTTTATAATATATTAACTATGATCTGATTACACGGTACACTTACATGATACACTCACACGGCTATACTACTATTTGATTCCAATTGCTAATTACAACTGGCTTAAGAGTCCATTTCATTACAATATAATTTCATTCCAAATAAACAATCATTGAAATATTGACTGCTAGATTTACATCTTTTTAAGTTTTTACTGAGACTCAAAAGAAACTAAAAATAATATGGGGGCATACTGTCCGTGAGAATTATATTAATCCGGGGCGATAGTGTCCGGGGTTGTTTCATAATAGGAAATTGTGTCCTGGGGATTGCATCTGGGGGGCGGGTTATATTCGGGGGTTTAGTTACCCGGTGGGATTATGTCCTACTTTCTTTATATTGTACACGTTTTTTATGTGGTCAATTAAGAATATATTTAACTAATACAATAGCCGTTTTATGGTCTTTGTAAAGCCAAGTGTCATAATATTGAAGTGCCTTAATGAAGTACATACTGTAGTAATAAACAAGAAAATTAGTTTAGCAAATTGTATTACAGCGTGATTGCTTTAGCAAATTGTGTAAGTATTTATTCTCATCGTAGATTACCGTGCGAATAACATGTTGAACAAAAACCTGAACCTCTGCTTTAGTTTCTTATTTTTGAAATGAAAATCCTTATTAAAGTATCTTCTAAACGAAGGAAATTTTTTTAACGCAAGACGTAAATTTTTAATTTTATTTTGGAGCATAAATCAACAAGTTTTTAAACAGACTTTTATCCTGAAAACAGTTTTATTACCAACAGTAGAAAACTGTTTTCTGAAGAAAAATTATTTCTGCACTACTTTACTCATTTATTCCCTTGAAAGGGATATTAATAAATAGAGAATCCAGCCCTCCTTCCTCCAACTACTGTAATTAATTACTCGTTCATACTAATGTTTTCATACTAATGAATATTATATTGAATAGTGTATATATATTTCATAATATAAGTTGATTTCAGTCTATTTTGTAGGAAATTACTTAACACCAATCCTTTTAATTATCTTGCAAAATATTGCACTTTTTTTTACAAAACAATTGTCTCTAGATATAAATTAAAAATAAGAAAAAAATGAACATGTTCATTGTTAATTCTGCCGAGTTTTAATTTAAATTAAGGCGTGTTCCATTGACGACGAAAATTTTCTTCTGGTTGCTTTCTTTGATCGTTTTGGTTTATTCGCAAAGGATCGAAAAATAAAGTAAATCAACAACAATTAGCAATTTTAAAATTTGTCATTTTTTATTCAAATTTAAAATCATCCAATCATTTTGATCATTACATATATTGGAAACAATAATTGAAATAATTATTTAAGGTTAAATATACTCAGTCAGTCAAATAGAACATAACTATGATATGAACAATAACTATATAAATATTGTATAATCAAAAATACCTTTCAGAAGAGAATAAAACAAATGGCTTTGGCAAATGCAGCCGGTAAGTGCGTCAGTGTTTAGAACTTATTTAAGACAGTTTCCCTTGACTTTTATTAATTTATTAAATTTTGTCAACAATAAACAGTTGAAATAAATTATTTTTATAAAAATTAATTACAATTGTTTTTGAAAGGAAATTGAAAAGAAAGAAAACTTAAATAACAGAACAAACGACAAAATTGCAAGTAGCCGCTGAAGATACTGGTTGCTTTCGTCACTCGTTTGGTAAATGAAAACTATTTAAAAGGTTTAGCAAAGCGACAGGACCAAGCGATTAAAGTGCCAATAAAACTACCTAGTCGTCTGGTATATTTGGATCGGTATTTTTGGTCCCCACTGGAACACATATTTAATGAAATTTTAATGTATTTTTTAAAGTAATATGTAATAATTCAGATTTTTGGTTATTTCAGTGTGAGTAGAACGTCTGTTAAAAGATACAACAGAAAATAATCCCTGGAAGAGTGATCATTTAAATCAATCGATTAAGAGCTCTCTACGATCACATTTATTCTTTCACTTTTGAAATCATGATCCTTGAGGATAATTGTCAGGTATGAACTACTTTTGTTTATCTAGTTTAAATGAAGTTGTTTTAATTAGAAAAATTACAAAAATTGAGAAAAAATATATAATTCAATAATAATATAATAGCAATAAAGCCAATGTTTTCAGGTAAGATCATTAAATTAGAACATGATAATAAACATTAAAATCTACACATAATCGAGTGTAAATTATAAGACTAAGGAAAGATACATTATAAATAAAAATATGAAAAAAAATCTAGTCCAAACATTATATTGTAGTTAAATAACATTAATTTTATATACGCTTATTGTTATGAATTTCATTTAAAAAAACCATGACAGTCAATGTGAGCTTTTTACTAAAGGATGCATCAATAATGATTTAGGTGTGAAAGGTGTCACAATAACTTGTCTTCAGATTTTATTATTTATAAGGCCATGCCTACCGATAATATGTATATAACTGATAATTAGTCTATGTTAAAAGAATCAGGGTAAGGTTTAAGGTTAGCCCTAAGGTTAGGGTTAAGGCTGTGGTTTTGAATAGTCTATCAATATTTTATGGCATACTACTATCTGTAGACTAAATATCGGTAAATGAAGTGTCGTTTTTTATAGTTGCTAAAATGCCGCAGCATCTGTGGAGATGACATTGTGATCTGCTTTTCTGTGCATTAATTAAGAAATAATATGTCTTTGGTTGACATTAGATTTCACAGTTACCCGTGGAATTATTAGAAATTATCCTATTCAAGAGCTTTCTTGTGATGTTCATGAACACCCACAAAACGTCACCTCAACCAGTGAGAGATGTTTATGACACACTTGCATCGGTCTGCTCAGTCTGGCGACAGACGATGATACAAAGGGCCTGGTTTAAGAATACTATCAAGCGAGAAATTAGAAATCTGCAAGGTAACAATTTCAATTTTCATTTTACGCTCTCTGTCCAGCAGTACATATTCTATACAGGGTGCGCAAAATAAATTTACCCACTAGCTATTGATAACTTAGCCAAAAATAATTTTTTTTCTCTCAAAATATTGCCAGTGTGCAGAAGACAAAATTTGATATCAGACATTTGACAAATGTCACTGAGATATCTTAATTCGTTTAAAAGTTTAAACTTTCTACAAACAACTTTAATTTTCAATTTAACCAAGCTCCATAATAGAGCATATATTGGAATTTTGCGATTTTTTGTCAAACAATTTTGTGAGTTTTTAAAAAAAGGGTTATTTTATGAGCAGAGTGTCTTTAGATAAAGTAGATAGCAAAAATAGTTTCCGTCTGTTGTGATCTGAGCCTAGAATTTCTTTCTTATTGCCGATACTGGTGTGCTCATGAAGTTTTATGCAAATCAGTGTAAACCTTTTGCTCATCAGTTTTTTCTGTCGTAACTTTTAGCTATGATGTACGCTCATAATAATTTACAGGGATTGTTTCGTAGTCCTGATAGGTTCAATGGTTAATAAGATGGAAATATTTCAGCAATATATACCTTTTTTAACCAGACAATTACTAAACATTTATAATTTTGAAAATACTAGCTTGGTTAAATTAAAATTTTAAGTTTTTCGTAGAAAGTTCATAACATTTTAACGAATTGAGATATGAAAATGAAATTCGGTATTTAGATTACAAACTGACATAATTTGGAAAAATATCAAGTTTGTCTTAGTTATAGCAAAGTCGCTAGGGATTTATTTTTATCGCACCTGTATATTCTCATCAGCAAAATATAAATAGCACAAAATAAATACAAATTATCATACTTATTAACTTCTGTAACACATTTAGTGTCGATGATACCGTAACGTACATCAGAAATTTTTTTTTAATTTATTTAGGTTACCACTAGATGAAGAGATAAAACTGAAATATTCTACACTTTATGTTATTATTAACAATTTTTTTTACATTTCATCACGAAGTCCATTACGACATTGACGTTATCTTGAACAAAGTTTTGATAACAAAACTCATCAAAATCTGCCATAAGAATTTTAGTTTAAAGTTTCTGCTTGAACTCAGTAAACATTTAGAAAATTAAATGAAATTGACACAAATTGCTTATGATTTATTCAATGATGCACATTTTACGTCGCTGTAAATAAAATGATTTTACACCAAAAATACTGATTGTTTTTTTGAACATCAGACAATCTAATGCTAATATTATCTTTCTATTATGTAGAAAATATGTTTAAAAACGTTATTTTTGCTCTTTTTATACAAATGTCGAAAAGATTCGAGTTTTCAGACTTATGACGTCACTGCGTCGTCCAGTATATAAATGGTTAAATATATATTTTTTCCTTAAAAGTTGTCGTTGCATTTTCGATAACAGTTAAAATTTGTCCATCATCGCTGTTGCTACATCGTCATATTGAATAATTTCCATAAATAGTATACCATAAAAACGGCATCTCACATTTCCTCACCAAGAATTATCAAATCTTTGGCAAAAATAAAAATTAAAGTCTTTGTAAATATTTTTAATAATATATAGTTTCAGTAATTTTCTGTAATTAATTTATTATTTAATATTTTATCTGTTATTATATTTATATTGTAGACTCAATGTTAAAGACTTGGATACAAAATCATAAAGTGCTTCAGATTATTGAAAACACAGGATCAGTATATGGAATATCAACTGTAGGAAGTGAGATATTTATTGCACATTGGCGAGCATCAGTAATAGAAGTATACAGCACATTAGACTTTACTGAGTTGCGTCAAATCAAAGCTCTTGACATGGAGGATCCACGCAGCCTCGCTGCTTGTAAACATTACAGTTGTCTTTATATCAGTGATGCAAGACTCAATGACATTCGTAGAGTTGATCTGTCAAACTCTTCAGTCACCAAGTGGTCAGTGGATGATGAGTCGTGCGGTCTTTCTATAACAAGAAACTATCATCCACTGGACAGTTGAATGGACCATACTGTCTGGCTGTAGACAAGCATGGACATGTGTTTGTAGCTGATTGCTATAATAACAAACTACAAATATTGAGTCCAACATTAACTCGAGCCAAAAAAAGTTTAACATTCTTTTTGTCTTTCCTACTCAGAAATCAGTTGCAGAGCTCTTTTTCAAACCTCCCTCCCAAATGCTGTGGATTTTAAGAAGTTTACTCACTACTATAGTCATATTAAAAGTAATGATCTTCCTCCACTTACGATATAGTAAAAAAATCGTTGAATCTTTACATGTATACGGAGATGAATACATTTTAATTGGTAAGCTTATCAAAAATTGGGTTGTTCTTTCTTTTAAGAATCCCCTTACCGCCTTTAGTCAATTCCTGGCTACACTGAATTACCACTGAATTAAACAATAACTGTACAATTATTTAAATTTTCATTCACTTATATTGCAATTTGCAATAAAATAATGCAGTTGTCCATATTTAAATTAAGGTATGCAAAAAACAATAATTTGTGCGCATTATAAGTATTAACATTAAACCGTATTCATTAATATTACAATTTTGATATAAAAGATATAATTTCAATTATAATGATTCTCAATTTTGTAAAGATTTAAACAATTAATTATTTAATCAAAATTGATAATCTGATAAAATGTTATATAAATCTATGTAAAAATAATTTAATTAATTAGTGAAATTTGCTAAGTTTTTAAAAGATAACACATTAAATTTTTAATATTCCTTGCAGAAATTAAACTTTCTGGAGTAACCAGCCCACCCCCCCTAAGTGGTGGTTAATTTTTTTGTAATATTTATGGTTAATGATAATGCAATTAGTTTATATATCTACAAAGACGAATCAGGGGATCCAATTATGGGGGGGATAGAGAAGCACTCCCCCTCGAAATGAAATTTGTTCCCCCCCCCCATTTTGCAGCCCTTCTGAGACCATTACATTTAACTGGACACCAAAAAATGACTGATAACCCAAAAAATTCGCTGTAATACATGTACAAAAAAAATAGGGAGGGAGACACTGAATATAAATTCCGTTAGATGTAAAAAATCTCAAAAATCAGGGTAGAGCAATAGCCCCTTTGCTCCCCATAATGAAGTCACTGGTTGTGAACTTTACGTATTTCTTGCAGTTATTTTAAATTGAGCGACTCTGATAGCATTATTCAACTAAGATTTATAATAATAGTCTAGCAAAATATTTAGCATAATATTGTGTAAATAATTTATTAGACTTTTATTTATTTTACAATAATAATTTTGAAATCAAGTTTTTAAAGTTGGTATATGCATAATATTTTTGATATTTTTTTATTTACAAATGCAGTTGTCAACTGTTTAAATGCATTATAGATTAATATTATATTTTTGCTCATTTTTTTGTACCGATTGATTTGTTGAAAGACATAAAATCTCCGCTAGCTGGATCCTATAATGTTTGAATTGCAGAAAGAAATACATTTCAAGCAATTGTTAACTGGTCCTTTTAAGACCTATATTGAAAACAATAAACTAAGATTTAAGCGTGTCATTAAATTTAAGCAATATCGAAAACTATTCACATACTTCTTAAATCTTACTTATCTTATAGAATGAAAGTAGACGTATAGTAATTATTTGCTGAGCAATATTACAGTACATAATATTTTCAATCATTAATTTTACTAAATGATATCAATGGCCAGAACAAGATAAAATATTAAAAGAGGCCACTAACTAATTAATTATTATTCTCTTTTATTTAATAAATTGAATTAGAGTATAAGTTATATTCAACAAGTTAACAAAATATGTCGACTATCTTAGTATAGACATTACTATATTAATATTTATGATAGAAAATGTTTAAAATAATGTAAGCGGTGGCAGCTGAAAAATGAAAGTTATTTAGTACTACCTTATCTCATTTCTGATAATTGAGCCTCACTGAGACATGTAGAATTCATTAACACAATAATGAGATAATACCCATTTTACTAATTTTACAGAGTATAACCCTTAAACGGCATCGTAATTTTTTCCCTTACTTTGGTAACCTGGGGCGTAAACACACCCCACTGCTAATATTGGAAAACTTGACTAATCTCTATTTTATTTCAAGATAGTATAAGCAATATCTGGGACATTTTTCTTTAAAATTTAGTATAAAAGTTGCACGTTTTTTTTCCACAGGCCTTAGGAATATCATTAATAATTGATTGGGGGTATTGTGTTTTATAAAGCTACAGATTTATTGTACAATAGCATATCGATCAGATTATATATGCTGAGAGTTTGGAATTAAATGAGCAGAATAGCTGACGTTTTGCTCAAACCCATATGATCAACGTTAGAAATGGCTAGACTAAATATTCCTGGCTAAAATATCTCCATAAAAATAATAATGAAAAAATGTCACTAAATACCGGTTAATATTAAGACTAGCAGATACATTTTGTAAAGGATTTTTTGTCCAGGGACATTTAACGAGGGGCATTGGATCCTGGGACATGTGTCTTGTGATATTTTGACCTGGGACACTCCGGTACCAGTTCATCCGGGGACTTTTTATCTGGAGTCTTAGTATATTTGTTTTCAAACACATTATCGAGTGACATTTTGCCCATAGACCTTTTGTCAGAGGCATTTTGTCCGGTACATTTTGTCCAGAAACATTTGTTAGGGGGGACAATTCCCCCAAACCCCTCTTATTTTTGGAAGCATTATATTTATATGTATTTTAGTAGATTTGAAGTAGGCTACTTTGATATCCCCCTGAAAAAGACAAGTAATTATTATAATCATAGCAATAATTATAGTTATAATTATTCATGTTTTTACATAGTGTATTAGAAACGTGTAATAGAGATTTAATAAGAGAATGAAAAGATGAAATTGAGATATGAAATAAATGGAACAAATTGATTGATCGTTAGAAATGAGTCGAAATCGTTACTCGTGCTGATGATTGTTTTCTAATTGAATCTAATCCACAGTGATCCTAATTAGACCATAATTGACGTAAACTAATTATCAAGAGTAGATCAACTGTTAAGTTATGATATTAGTAGATAGAAACGATTTTTTATACACTAACTGTTAATTTTCTTCAATTGCGGTGACACAATTTCAATATGAACGACTTGATAAGTCGTTTATAAAATAAAAAATCAAAATAAGCATAATAAAGTAGGTTAAAATATAATACTGTAAGTTGATTAGCAATCTACATAAATAAAATATATTAAATATTTAAAATGTTAGCTGAATAGATAACAAATTGTCAATGCGCCGGAGGAATGCATTATATTTTGTGATATACGCTGGACTATGATAACTTCCATGTACACTTCCCCGGACATTTCTACGAACACTTTGTCGAACATTTCCCCGGCTATTCTCTGGATAATTCTCAGGACACTTGCCAGGGAACTTCCCGAACACTTTCTTTGACACTTTTCCGGACACTTCCCTGTGCAACTGCCCCAAAAATTTCCCCGAAAATTTATGTACACTATATTATCAGCAGTATACTTTTCCGATCAGTTTTATTTGCATATAAATCTTTTATTTGTCTCAAATGACTGAAATATGTATACGCAGATATCAACAAATATTTAGAACAAAATCAATCGCGCAAAAAGTCTTTATAGGGTGCAGACAGCACATTATGTAACTGAAAACAAGAGTAACTAAACACTACATACAATATATAATCGCCAGAAAAATAACAATATTTAATAACATATATGCAACAGGAAATAGAAATTTCAAATAATAAAACAAAGAAAACATAAATATTTTGCAATTAATGTTATGCCAAAGTATTTAATCAGTCATCAATAATCGAGGAGATACAATTTACAACTTATAACAAAGCATTAATTACTGCATCATTAATAAAAATCATCAGAATTTTTTTTTCTAAAAATAATTTGGAATTTTTTGTTTTGTTTTATAATGAAACAATTTGGCTATTCTAATAACACCTTCAACACCACCAAAGTTATAGATAACTTAAGTAAGGCATTTTCAGAAACCGAATTTTCTTTATAGAAAGACATTATTTGTAAATAATAATAATTTGCAATGGGAAAATACCCATATGGTAAATATAGACTTTTCAATAACTGTTCATTAATACCAATATGAAATGTTTTAAATATCTCATGAGATGACCATTTTCAAGGATAATTGAATACAGTTAATTTTGACTTACATAAACCAAACACCAGTAGCAAATACGTCAGCACAAGCAATGCCATTGATGACGCATATTGATCTTTTTACCATGCTTAGATTAGATGTTATATTCTAGGCTCACGAAATTAAGCTATTAGAATAATCTATGTGTAGTGTTATATTTTATCAGACTATATTAGGCCCTACTTTTTTGTTTTATTTCATCCAGTGCTATTTATACTTAGATTTATATTTACGTATAACTTTGAATATATAATTTCGTAGATAAAAATTAACTTTGTTTTTAATTTAATTTTATTTCTTTTCCAGTCTAGTGTTAATTTTTCTATATTTTTGTTGTAAAAATTTGTTTTAAATACACATCTCATAGGCAAGATGACGTGATCAAGATTTTTTACTCCCTTACAGAAAACAGGTAAAGATTTTAATGGATGAAGAGATTACAAAGAAGGATATTGAAATTACTATGTCTACTAAGACAGAAGACTTACGGAAAGGTAATTGTTGAGAAATAAATGCCAACTTTTTACAATTTAAATTGCATGTAGTTTGTAAATATGAAAGCTAAACTTAATGATCAAATATATTATAAACATCTATATATTATTATATTATAGACAGGTTAGTTGACAGCAGCATTTAGATTGATGTAGCTGATAATATATTCCAGGCATTCTGTTGTTCAGCTTAATAAGCTGTGACGGGAAAATAGGCCAGATGCGTCAGGAAAAATACTTCGGACCTGGTATATTATTATAAGCTATTTGTTTTATTATAGAAGGGGCAATAAATCTTTCTAACTTGTTAGCTAAATTGTGATAGGAGGATATTATTAATATTTGACTAAATTATTAAACTTTTGCTAAAGTTTTAAACTTCTTTACAAATACAATAATATTA